>CM062267.1:37636451-37648951 GCA_031216635.1 Dissostichus eleginoides
GGTCATGTGACCGGGCTGTACCCTCACCACCGCAGCCTGTCTGGGTGTCCTCACAAAGACCGGATCCCTCCAGAGAGTGAGTCTCCTTCCATCAGACCCATCTGACTCATTCATATTCTGTCTCTCCTGCAGCGCTCTGATTAACATCCACCTGTTCTGTTTCTATTTCAACAGCTACCCAAGTGAAGGCTAATGCTGGCAGTAATGATACAAACTAAAGTAGCCAACATAACTATTTTTTTACTTTTATAATCAGAGGTGGTGGAAGTACTCAGATCTTAGTACCAGAGAGTAGGAATACTCTGTTACAGTCGAAGTCCTGCATTCAAAATGTTACTCAAGTAAAAGTAGAAAAGTATTATCATCAAAATATAGTTAAAGTAGCGACAGTAAAAGTAGTGATTGTGCAGATTGGTCCATTTCAGAATAATACAGGGTAGCTTGTGAATTTACTCCAGGTGGAACTAAAGTCTGATTTAACACTTGATTATATTTCACATCATTCATCCACATCTGTAAAGTAACTAAAGGTATTAAATACATGTAGTGGAGGAAAAGTACAGAGTAGCATAACATAGAAATACTCAAGTAAAGTACAAGTATCTCAAAATGGTTGTTAAGTACAGTACTTGAGTAAATGTACCTGATTGCTTTACACCACTTTTTATTAGTAAGTAACACATTAGAGTTATCAATACTGCCAGTATTAATATCAGTAGTTCTTGTAGTTGCTATACTATATAGAACACACTAATACTACTACCTTTATTACCACTTGTGTGTATGAGTACTGCTTGTGATGTGGAAGCTTGACTGACCTGATGTGTGTGTGTGTGTCTGTAGTCCTGGCCATGCATGAGAACATCCTCAAGTGTCCCACTCCGGGCTGCACAGGCCAGGGCCATGTCAACAGCAACCGCAACACACACCGCAGGTTAATAACACACACACACACACACACACACACACACACACACACACACACACACACACACACGGTGAACATATGTAATACTCTATGTCTCTGTGTCTAACAAAGGGACTTGTGAAAATGTATTTTGAGGATTCTTACATTTCCTATTTCAGAAATGCATAATGTCATGTGAACATCAGCGTTCTCTATAGCACGGGGCTTGAGTATATTACTGGTCTTTGGAGGCAAATTCAGGAATACAAAATACATACATTTGCACACAAACCTTTTAGTGAAGCCAATCTGATCTAATACTACTAACACATACTTACACTTGCTATACAAGTCTTATCAATATTTCAATCTCCTGTCTGACTAATCATATGAGTTTTCTTCTGTTAAATGGACATTTGGACATGTGTCCCCTGCAGTCTGTCAGGCTGTCCCATCGCAGCAGCCTCCAAGCTGAACAAAGGTCAGGACAAGCAGGTGGTGCTGCAGGCGGCGGGGGGGGAGGCGCCGTGTAACTCCGACAGGGTGCTCAGGTGAGCCGGCAGGGCGGGGAGTAACTAAGTACATTGACTCAAGTACTCTTCTTAAGTACAATTAGGAGATACTTGTACTTTAGCTGAGTATTCTCAGTTTATGCTCATTTATACTTATACTCCACTACATTTCAGAAGCAAATATTGTACTTTTTACCCCACTACATTTATTTGACAGCTTTTAGTAACTAGTTACCTCTTAGGTTTAAAATATTGGCTGATAAACTTTGACATATATTAATAGTTTAAGATATCCAGCAGCAGTATATAAAGTTATTCAAATTAGCTCCACATTTACCAGCTGTGATTCAAACACATCAATATTCATTACAGTAACTCAATATATATACAATTCTGAAATGGGCCATTACACATAAGGAGTACTTTTACTTTTGATACTATATTTTGTTGCCGATGCTTTTGTACTTTTACTTAAGTTATATTCTGAATGCAGGACTTTAAGTACTTTTACAATGTAGTATTGATACTTTAAAGGTCCCATGTCATGCTTTTCTGGTTATGACCCGTCCCCTTCTGTGTTATAAAGCTTTTTCTGCATGTAAACGGTCTGCAGAGTCACAAACCCTCAAAGTACACCCTGTAGCGAGTAAAGCTCTAACACAGAAAATACCTGTCTATGCTGCCCCAGAACGCCTCGTTGGAGATTTCTCTTTTTCCATAGTTTTCTTCTTATAGTGTAGTAAGTACAGTGACGTATTGGGTATAGTGACGTAACGTCCATTTGGACCAATCCGCGGACTTCCTCACACACACACACACTCAATCTTTTCCCAGCTGCAGCTCCGCGGATTTCTCAGCCTGAACTCAGCATGAACTCAGCCTGAACTCAGCCTGAATTCAGCATGAACTCAGCCTGAACTCCGCCTGAACTCAGCCTGAACTCAGCCTGAGACGGCGAGACGCGGCGGGGCTCGGCCTGGGCTCGTTCTGAGCACACAAGCAGACTCACAGCCAGGCTGCAGGTGTGTGTGTGTGTGTGCTCGGGCTGGGTTCAGGCTGGGTTTCGCTGTGTCTCGCTGTCTCGCAGATCCCCCGCAGCAAGCCAGCTCACACTGTCCTCTCCAGCAGCGAGCCCCGCAACGTCCCGCCAACACGGCACCCAGACCCCGTGCAGCATTCTCATCTGTTTGTCATTACTGGTGTCATTTTCTGGTTGCTAACGCCATTGTAACACATAATCACTGATGTTCCGCTGTAACGGTGGTGGACTCATCAGAACAGAGTGGGCCAGCTGACCAATCAGAGCACACTGGGCTCATAGGGAGGGGGGGTGCAGGAGCTCCAACAAGCCGTTTAGGACAGAGAGTGAATACACATACTATACAGTGATGCTGTATGAGAAACCAATGTGAGTTTGGAAAATTGCACAATGTAAATCTATTCTAGTAGACCTCAACAATGGAATTATGATCAGTAGAAATGGCCATGACATGGGACCTTTAACTTTTTGTTGGTGATGCTCACATGTGACTGCGGTGCAGGGGAGGGGTCTAACGGTGCGTCTCCCCCCCAGGCCCATGTGCTTCGTGAAGCAGCTGGAGATCCCTCAGTACGGCAGCTACGGGCCGGGTGCCGTGACGACCACCCCCCGCGCCAACCTGGCCAAGGAGCTGGAGAAGTACTCCAAGGTGTCCTTTGACTATGCAAGCTTTGATGTCCAGGTGTTTGGGAAACGTATGCTCATTCCAAAGACCCCCGGCAGCACTGAAACATCACCCAAAGCCTTCAAATGTAAGACCCGCCCACTCCCCCCCCATGCTCACCTACTATATGTGATTCTGACCTGTGTCATGTGATAAAATCCAAAAATGAAGGGTAACTGGAGGAACAGGTTAGAGTTGCTCTCTGAGGATCATTCATTTTGTCACTTTTTCAAATCACATTTAAGTTCATCTCTATTAGAACCAAACACATACTGAATCGCTTTAGTCAATACCATTATTAATATTTGAGAATTAAATAATCTGATAATGATGTTCCTGCCTATTGTTTTGATTTGATACAATATTTTGATACTCAAAATGTTTAAATCAAGCTTTAGAAATGAATAAGCTGTGTGAGTAAATGAACAGATCATTTAGCGTCTTTCCACCTCTTCTTCCGCTTATTGTTTGAATCAGATCATGGCCTTGTTTGGATCACCGTCTCCGAGCATATAGAGTCCACAACCCAGATGAAAACACTTTCGCACAATGTCTAACTAAACATATGTGTATTGTACCTTAAACATTATAGAATGTCCACAATACCTCGGAGAGAACAAATGAGTGATTATTTCAATTAGAAAGCAGGAATTGGCCATTTATGTGCATTCGTGGTGAATTTATTTATTTATTTATTTAATCGTTCATTTAGCAGGGACAATGCACAGTAATGAACACTTAAAACATTCAAATGTGTCAAGCGTAACAGTGCCAGATTTAGCTTTGAGCTCATTTCCATCCGCAGTCCCTCACATAAAACATTTAAGAAGATTACATTTTACAAACATAGCAAAAACAAAATACATGATATGCAAAAAGTGCAAAAGAGCAAGAGCAGCATACACAAGTATTTATGACATGGTAATACAATATAGCAGCAACAACATATAAAGTGCAAGAGAAGATACCCCTGTGTTAAAGAAGAGGAGTTACCCCTGTGTTAAAGGGCAGAGGAGATACCCCTGTGTTAAAGAAGAGGAGATACCCCTGTGTTAAAGAAGAGGAGTTACCCCTGTGTTAAAGAAGAGGAGATACCCCTGTGTTAAAGAAGAGGAGATACCCCTGTGTTAAAGAAGAGGAGATACCCCTGTGTTAAAGAAGAGGAGATACCCCTGTGTTAAAGAAGAGGAGATACCCCTGTGTTAAAGAAGAGGAGTTACCCCTGTGTTAAAGAAGAGGAGATACCCCTGTGTTAAAGAAGAGGAGATACCCCTGTGTTAAAGAAGAGGAGTTACCCCTGTGTTAAAGAAGAGGAGTTACCCCTGTGTTAAAGAAGAGGAGATACCCCTGTGTTAAAGAAGAGGAGTTACCCCTGTGTTAAAGGGCAAGAGGAGATACCCCTGTGTTAAAGAAGAGGAGATACCCCTGTGTTAAAGGGCAAGAGGAGATACCCCTGTGTTAAAGAAGAGGAGATACCCCTGTGTTAAAGAAGAGGAGATACCCCTGTGTTAAAGGGCAAGAGGAGTTACCCCTGTGTTAAAGGGCAAGAGGAGATACCCCTGTGTTAAAGAAGAGGAGATACCCCTGTGTTAAAGAAGAGGAGATACCCCTGTGTTAAAGAAGAGGAGATACCCCTGTGTTAAAGGGCAAGAGGAGATACCCCTGTGTTAAAGAAGAGGAGTTACCCCTGTGTTAAAGGGCAAGAGGAGATACCCTGTGTTAAAGAAGAGGAGATACCCCTGTGTTAAAGAAGAGGAGTTACCCCTGTGTTAAAGAAGAGGAGATACCCCTGTGTTAAAGTGCAAGAGGAGATACCCCTGTGTTAAAGTGCAAGAGGAGATACCCCTGTGTTAAAGAAGAGGAGATACCCCTGTGTTAAAGAAGAGGAGATACCCCTGTGTTAAAAAAACAAAAACAAAATACATGATATGCAAAAAGTGCAAAAGAGCAAGAGCAGCATACACAAGTATTTATGACATGGTAATACAATATAGCAGCAACAACATATAAAGTGCAAGAGAAGATACCCCTGTGTTAAAGAAGAGGAGATACCCCTGTGTTAAAGAAGAGGAGATACCCCTGTGTTAAAGAAGAGGAGTTACCCCTGTGTTAAAGAAGAGGAGATACCCCTGTGTTAAAGGGCAAGAGGAGATACCCCTGTGTTAAAGAAGAGGAGATACCCCTGTGTTAAAGAAGAGGAGATACCCCTGTGTTAAAGAAGAGGAGATACCCTGTGTTAAAGGGCAAGAGGAGATACCCCTGTGTTAAAGGGCAAGAGGAGATACCCTGTGTTAAAGGGCAAGAGGAGATACCCCTGTGTTAAAGAAGAGGAGATACCATGTGTTAAAGAAGAGGAGATACCCCTGTGTTAAAGGGCAAGAGGAGATACCCTGTGTTAAAGAAGAGGAGATACCCCTGTGTTAAAGTGCAAGAGGAGATACCCCTGTGTTAAAGAAGAGGAGATACCCCTGTGTTAAAGTGCAAGAGGAGATACCCTGTGTTAAAGAAGAGGAGATACCCCTGTGTTAAAGAAGAGGAGATACCCCTGTGTTAAAGAAGAGGAGATACCCCTGTGTTAAAGAAGAGGAGATACCCATGTGTTAAAGAAGAGGAGATACCCCTGTGTTAAAGTGCAGGAGATACCCCTGTGTTAAAGTGCAAGAGGAGATACCCCTGTGTTAAAGAAGATGAGATACCCCTGTGTTAAAGAAGAGGAGATACCCCTGTGTTAAAGAAGAGGAGATACCCCTGTGTTAAAGTGCAGGAGATACCCCTGTGTTAAAGAGCAAGAGGAGATACCCCTGTGTTAAAGGGCAAGAGGAGATACCCTGTGTTAAAGAAGAGGAGACACCCTGTGTTAAAGAAGAGGAGATACCCTGTGTTAAAGTGCAGGAGATACCCCTGTGTTAAAGGGCAAGAGGAGATACCCCTGTGTTAAAGAAGAGGAGATACCCCTGTGTTAAAGAAGAGGAGATACCCCTGTGTTAAAGAAGATGAGATACCCCTGTGTTAAAGGGCAAGAGGAGATACCCCTGTGTTAAAGAAGAGGAGATACCCCTGTGTTAAAGAAGAGGAGATACCCCTGTGTTAAAGTGCAAGAGGAGATACCCCTGTGTTAAAGGGCAAGAGGAGATACCCTGTGTTAAAGAAGAGGAGACACCCTGTGTTAAAGAAGAGGAGATACCCTGTGTTAAAGTGCAGGAGATACCCCTGTGTTAAAGGGCAGAGGAGATACCCCTGTGTTAAAGAAGAGGAGATACCCCTGTGTTAAAGAAGAGGAGATACCCCTGTGTTAAAGAAGAGGAGATACCCCTGTGTTAAAGGGCAAGAGGAGATACCCCTGTGTTAAAGAAGAGGAGATACCCCTGTGTTAAAGGGCAAGAGGAGATACCCCTGTGTTAAAGAAGAGGAGTTACCCCTGTGTTAAAGAAGAGGAGATACCCCTGTGTTAAAGAAGAGGAGATACCCCTGTGTTAAAGAAGAGGAGATACCCCTGTGTTAAAGTTCAAGAGGAGTTACCCCTGTGTTAAAGGGCAAGAGGAGATACCCCTGTGTTAAAGGGCAAGAGGAGATACCCCTGTGTTAAAGAAGAGGAGATACCCCTGTGTTAAAGGGCAAGAGGAGATACCCCTGTGTTAAAGAAGAAGAGATACCCCTGTGTTAAAGAAGAGGAGTTACCCCTGTGTTAAAGGGCAAGAGGAGATACCCCTGTGTTAAAGAAGAGGAGATACCCCTGTGTTAAAGGGCAAGAGGAGTTACCCCTGTGTTAAAGGGCAAGAGGAGATACCCCTGTGTTAAAGGGCAAGAGGAGATACCCCTGTGTTAAAGAAGAGGAGATACCCCTGTGTTAAAGGGCAAGAGGAGATACCCCTCTGTTAAAGGGCAAGAGGAGATACCCCTGTGTTAAAGAAGAGGAGATACCCCTGTGTTAAAGAAGAGGAGATACCCCTGTGTTAAAGGGCAAGAGGAGATACCCCTGTGTTAATGGGCAAGAGGAGATACCCCTGTGTTAAAGTGCAAGAGAAGTTACCCTGTGTTAAAGGGCAAGAGGAGATACCCCTGTGTTAAAGAAGAGGAGATACCCCTGTGTTAAAGAAGAGAGATACCCCTGTGTTAGAGTGCATTTAGCGGTGATTGCACGTCTGTTTGTTTCTCAGCCATTCTCTGAGGTGACCTTTGAAGCTATTGAGAGTGGGACAATCCCGTATCTCAGTTGGGAGGCTATTCCACAACGAGCTGCCTTTAATGGAGAGGACATTTTGTCCAAAAGTGGTCCGTCTGCGGTGGACTTCACAGTCTCCTCTGGTTTCTGACCTAGTGCAGCGTCCAGTGTGTTTTTTGTGGATGAATTCCCCTAAGGGGGGGGGGCAGTCCATGTAAACATTTATAAAAAAAGCTCATACTTTTAAAACACTTAAAATGGTCAAAACTCAAGAAATTGTGTTTATCAAGGATGGTACAGTGGTGGTATGAATAAGGCTTTCTGTCAACACCTTGATAGCTCTCTTGTACAGCTGTTCTATGGGTTTCAGGTTTGTGGCTCAAGCAAACGACCAGTTTGTCAAACAGTATTCAATGTGGGAAAGAATCATACAGTGGAGGTATGACTTTGCAGCATTGACAGTTAAGAAAGGTCTAATTTGTTTAACATTTTGCAAGTTCAATTTAACGGTATTGGATACTTTCTTAATATGTTTCTTAAAAGTCAAGTTTGACTCCAAGATACTTGAACTGGGAGACTAGTTCGGTTTCTGCTCCGTTTAAAAACACGATGGATCCTTCGATTTTGACTGGTCGTTTACTGAACATCATGCATACTGTTTTTTTTACATTTAACTGTAAGCAAATGTTGTTCAGCCAGTGTTGAACCTCGTCCAAAGCATTAGAGAGACAACATGAGATCATTTCAGTGTTCTTCCTGTTTACAAAGATGACCGCATCATCGGCATACATTTGCACATTCAACTCAGGACATACATTAGGCAAGTCATTAGTGTACAGTGAAAACAGTAATGGTCCAAGAATGGAACCTTGTGGAACCCCAACAGGGTTCACAAGGTAGGGGGATTTGGCACCGTTGACCAGAACATACTGTTTTCTGTTCGATAAGTAAGACTTAACCCACTGTATTGAATCTGCCGAAAAATTGAAATGAGTCAGCTTTGTAAGGAGCACTTGGTGGTCAATAGTGTCAAAAGCCTTCCTGAGATCAAGGAAGACAGCACCTACATATGGGCTCATGTCCAACATACATTTAACCTTTTCCACAAAGACACAGTTAGCTGTCTCAGTGGAGTGGTGAGCACGAAAACCAAACTGCATTGGGTGGAGTGGAGCGAAACCTTTGTCTAAATGTTTGGTGATTAGTTTTGACACCCATTTCTCAGCTACCTTAGAGACACAGGGGAGGATGCTGATTGGTCTGTAATTGGACATCGTGGCCTTATCCCCAGATTTAAAGATCGGTGTCACCGTGGCCACCTTCCAGGATGATGGAACTTCCCTTGTGCTGATAGATTGATTCACTAGCATAGTAATTGGTTTTATTAGACCGTCGATATTTGATATCAATATATATTGATATTTAAGAGGACAATCTGTTGATTTGTGCTCGGTACATTATTATTATTTGCACACATAACGGCAACAAGTCCTCCAGGATAAAAACAAACCGGATTTTACTGTAAATGTTAGCCTCACTTAGCTGAACTCTTGCACGTAGTGTTCTGCTCATGTTCCGGAGTATTCATTCTGCTCCGTCCCCACACAGCTAAATCCTTCTCCAAGGCCCCCTCCCCCAGCCACAGTGTGTCAGGGGGCTTCTCCAAGAGCGGCTCGTCCTCCAGCAGCTACGACTACAGCCAGGACGCCGAGGCGGCCCACATGGCAGCCACCGCCATCCTGAACCTGTCCACCCGCTGCTGGGAGAGGCCCGAGACCCTCAGTGCCCCCCGGGAGCCCTGCAGCAAGGTACACACACACACACACACACCTACACCCACACACACACACACACCCTGCTGACCCTCCCTCCACCCTGCAGGAGTCCCACATTGAAGTGGATGAGAACGGCACTTTGGACCTCAGCATGAAGAGGACCAAGAGGGATGGCGTGCAGCCTCCAGAGCCTTCATCTTCCTCGTCTTCATCCTCTCAACACATCGGAGCCCCCCTTTCTCAGGGCCACACCCAGCCAGAATGGGAGGGGCCGCTGGACTTCACCAAACCAAGTGGAGTCAAAGAGGAAGACCAGGAAGAGGTAAAGCTTGCAGACATCAAACACTGTGAGGAAATACAGCCAGATCAGAGGAGATGAACCTGATCTACTTTTCTTCAGGTGGAGTATACGGCTCCTTCATACACATCATCTGATGGAGAGGAAGAGGACCCGGAGAACCTGGAGGACAGGAAGTACCCTGGTGAGGTCACCACCGGCAGCTTCAAGGTCAAGTTTCAGCCCAAAGACAGCAAAAAAGAAGTTCTTTTGTAAGTCACAACTTTAACACTACATCCATAACTTCTCTCCTCTACACTTTGGATTGAAGTTTGCGTTAGCTGATTCCAATAAGATACTTTCTTGGTTCAATGAGATGTCAGGAACATTAATATTAAAACGACCACCATGTAAAGGGAGTCTAATGAGCCTCACCTTTGGTCCGAGGATGTGAACCTGGTTAGAGTTCAGAAGTGCCACTCACCACAGAGGGTTGTGATAGACTTAGAAACCTGTTCATGAGTCCATCAAACACACCCTATAAAGTATTGCTCTCTAAACCAGGGGTTCCCAACCTTTATTGTGCCAAGGACCGGCAGATACATTAAAAAAAAATCGCGGACCGGTTGTCAATTTGAACTGATTTTAATATTTACTCTCCACCAGCAGGTAGCAACAGAGGCTAATTGTATGTAACAGCCTGAACAAATACTAGAACAATATGCATCCAAAACATATTAACAACGTTTAAAAAAGAACCGGTGTCGTTTTTTGGTTTTTCGGAAAAACGGAAAACCAAAAAACCGACGTTATTCAGTTTTTAAACCAAAACGGGAAAACAGATAAATCAACGTTTTGGATTTGTTTGTATGATTTACGGATAATCCAGTGAATGCTGGGAAAACGAGGAGAAGGCATTATGAAGGAGATGAGCTGAGCAGAGCACATACACACACACATCGTGCGCCTTGGTGACTGGACATCTCCTTCATAAAACTAATAAAAGGGGGAGTAATCGGGCAGTTCGATGTGTGTAGAGATGTGTGTGGTTAACACGTAGCAGCCTGCAGTCACTCTTAAGCTGTTCTGATGAAGGTAAACACAGCGAAGGCGGTGCGTAAAAAGGCACAGCTCTTTACCCGCTGGTGCTGCACTTCTCAGAGGCGGAGTATACGTCCCGTTGCCTCCTGATGCTGTAGCCATTTCATGAAGTGAAGGAGGTTTTCCTTCTATAAAACAGCTGTGGGCAGCAGATACTGTGAGAGTCCCGGACATGAATTCATAGATCAAGGCAGACTGGTTTACAGACTCTCCTGTTTTGCCAATCCGGTGCTTAAACAAATAGCTCTACACCCTGGCCGACATGTCCTTAAAATGAAGTCCGAGTTTGAAATATATCTCAAATAATGTATGCACTGCCATTTCCCCACATAAACACAACAGTCTGCAATGAAACGGTTGTCTCCTGTGCGCTCCTCTTCCTACTTGGCTCACCGGTAACTTTCTCGTGCGCACAAGAGGCTGAGACCTTAGGCTGAGCCGCCGAATCTCTCGGAACATCATAAAAGCAATTTTCAACGGTTTTCTGGTGAAAGATTAACTAGGCTACTGGATGAAATAATATGACTGGTATAGGTGCGAAAATTAAACACTTTTTGAAAAAAAATATTATGATAAAATATTTTTATATATTTATAATTCTGCAAATATTACGATAAACTCACAGCTATTTCGCGGCCCGGCAGTAACACCTCTGCGGCCCGGTACCGGTCCGCGGACCGGGGGTTGGGAACCCCTGCTCTAAACCTTATGCTTTGATCATGTCAAAAAGAGTTACTGTTGAGATCTGGTCTGTATAGCAGGTGTGATGCTCCTGGTCAGCTGATAAAGGACAGATGCACATATTAAAACTTGGACAAAAGGTTGATTATAATGATTGATCATTAAAGTGTTCTCAAAGCTGGTAAAGGAGCAGCTAGTTTGAATGACTTTGTATACTGCAGGGTAGCTTGTGAATTTACTCCAGGTGGAACTAAAGTCTGATTTAACACTTGATTATATTTCACATCATTCATCCAGATCTGTGAAGTAACTAAAGGTATTACATACATGTAGTGGAGGAAAAGTACATGATTTACCTATGATTGAAGTACACAGTAGCATAAAATGGAAATGCTCAAGTAAAGTGCAAATATCTCAAAATTGTAATTAAGTACAGTACTTGGGTAAATCTACTTAGTTACTTTACACTTCTGCCGTCTTGAGTTGTTAGCTGATGTCTCACATCTATCCCATCACTGCCGCCGCTAAAACATTTCAGAACAAGTGCACAGCGTTACTGACGGCTAATCCTTAAAAACACATCAGATGTACACTATAGTGTTTTTTTCAGTGTGAGTCCCCTGTTCTGATCTGAGTGTGTCTCTCCGCAGATGTCCCACCCCCGGCTGTGACGGCAGTGGACACATCACTGGAAACTACGCATCACATCGCAGGTAAGAGCTGCTTTTCACTTTACAGTTATTAGTGGGACAGTTTGTTTCATTTATCAATCTAACAGGTTTGATGATTTTGACTGGAATCATTCATAGAGAAATGATGAGTTCTTGGTCAATTTCATCGTCATTTGCCAGTTTGTTGATTTGTTTTGAAACACTGGAAAATAACGACAAAGTTACAAGCTCCACTAAATCCTTCTCCATGGAATGACTCAACAAATCTGAATCAGCCTGTTGCAGGACACAGAGCTTGAATAAGGCCAGTACTCACTCTAAATGTCAGGGATCTTAGATAGGTGTAGTTACTTTTGGGTCAAAAATGATTTTCTTTTGTTCAAACAAGCCACAAGTAGGCCTAATGTGCAGCTGTGTCAAGTACAATATGTTGGAAGTTGGAAAGCTGGTGGATAAGAGCATTATTTTGTGCCGGAGCTCTGCAGCCTCGCTCCATGCACCGAGGCTGGCAGCTGGCACAGATATTAGATATCATCTATACACATTAATTTCTACTTGCATTTCATATTGCAAATAGATCAGCAACATTCATAATTCTTGAAATTGCTTGTGCCCCCAAATTCTGCATGTACGTGATTAAGGTTGTGAGTCAAGTAAAACAAGCACTGGCACTCACCCCCCCTCACAATACATGAGGAGCATTTTAGTATA
>CM062267.1:37653951-37713951 GCA_031216635.1 Dissostichus eleginoides
CTGATCTTTCTTAACTACTCTAGAGAAGTTGTAAAAGTATGCTAAAAATACAGGAAACCTTCGGAAGTGAGCTGGGCATCGAAGAATATGTTGGTAGTGTCCAAACGGTGGTACTGCCTTACCGTGTCAGTCAGGTGGTACCATTAACCCCAAAAATACCTTTTCCATTGACTTAGAATTGGTAAAGAGACGTCAGTAAATCCCTTTTTTTCTCTCCATTCAATTGACTGAGCCAAGACCAGCGTCGGGAAATGCGCATGCTCTATTTACCTAACCCCAGATAATCCCGATACTTCAGTTCTCGAGAGCCAGGCCAAACTGAGTATCAGAGTAACTATATGTGATTTCTGCACTACCCTCAGTAAAGGGCGCTTAAAAACATGCTGGCCAAAAACAAGCACTGATACAATTATCTTCAGTACTAACGTCTGTGCCAATTGTTTCAAGTGAGATGTGAGCTCTTTAAGACCCTCAAAACGCGATAAAGAGCAGAACATAGAATCTCTATAAAAACACCACAGGCTCTTTGGTGCACGGGGGCCCTAGAGACAGGTTTACTGCGGCTTCTTCTATATCCCTACAAATAATGAGTCCTTCATGAGCCTAATGTTCATAATGTCAGTGCTCTTGGTCCTGATCAGCTGCTCCTCTCAGTCTGTCAGGTTGTCCCAGAGCGTCGGCCAACAAGAAGAGAGCCAAGTTACCCGGAGACGAGTACATCACCGCCAAGTTCAGAGCCAGCGATGGTAAGAGACTTTTCTTGTGTCCCAAAATGCTATCATTACTACCAATACCAATATTTATAGATGTGCCACTACAAGTTGTGCACTACACATATTAGTGATAATAGAGATGTGTGGCTGCCAGAGGAAGGTCTGGCAGGTGAATTCCTGTTTGCTGACTGTGTGTTGTGTTCTCAGTTCTGGACAACGATGAGGACATCAAGCAGCTCAACAAGGAGATCAACGAGCTGAGCGAGTCCAACGGTGAGATGGAGGCCGACATGATGAACCTGCACACTCAGGTGAGGCCCAGCTGTCTGCAGGAGAAGGCTGCAGGGAGCCGCTGGACATGGTGAAGCTGTCACTCACTGCAGCTTCTTCAGTGGACTTACCTGAAAAATACCCTGCAGCCACAAACGTTTTCCTACATTATTATTATTATTATCATTTACATTTCCGGTTTTATTGTCAAGCTCTCTTCTTCAGGTTGTGTATGTGTCTGTGTTTCAGATCTCTTCAATGGAGAACAACCTAAAGAGCATGGAGGAGGAGAACAAACATATCGAGGAGAGGAACGAGGCCTTGTTCCTGGAGCTGTCCGGCCTGAGTCAGGCCCTGATCCGCAGCCTGGCCAACATCCGCCTGCCCGCCATGGTGAGCATCTGCACAATGACACGTTAGAAGAAACCTTTCCACTGTTTGGCTCTGCAGGACCTTACTGCAGGAGGCATTTGGTAAATATTTTAAAATAAATTGATATTACCAATTTCTTTGCGATTTTACAATGCAACATTAGAACGAAAAAGTAAAATACTTCTTGCAAGTTCTTATTATTTTTCTGAATTTTGTCAAATGTATTTGACAATCAAGTAAGGATTAATGTCCAAAAAAGAATCACAGCCCTAAGAAGGATATTTTCATCCATTTAACAGCAGAGGAAATCAGTGAACCCTGGACCTAGCATGTGTGTTGACAGGGTCTACGGCGTAGACCCTGTCAACACACATGCTAGGTCCAGGGTTCACTGATTTCCTCTGCTGTTCTACGGCATATCAAATATTAGATTACTCTCAGTAAATGTCGAGTCATACTAAGTAAGCTTAGAAAGAATGGCATCCAAGCACAGTTCTGAGCGGCAGTTCTCACTAAGTATCAGAGCAGGAGCCTTCCAAAGCGGACTGATGATGAATGGAGACCATAAAGCTGTAGCTCAAACTGAGGTGGATAAACCCTTCAGCTCAGAAACTCATCTGCTCAGCTTCTAATAACAACCCTTTAAAAGAACTCTAAAAAACCAAAGGATCATGATCTTGTAAATAACACCTTCTTCAATGGGCTAGCACAGGTGTCCAAGCTTTATTCACTGAGGGCCACAGAAAAACATACAGCTCTCCAGAGAGTTTCATTCATTTCATGTTGGCAGCTCATCCCTTAAACAGCAGCCTGAGGACTGCCTCTCCCTTCACAGCCCCCTATAAAGGGGGGGGGGGGGGGGGGCAACCGGGGGAAATAGGAAGGGATACTTCTTGTTATGCAGATAAGTTATGGGGGTCGTATTCCATTATACTTTTACAATTAGCTGAGGGCCAATTAAAATGGACCTGGGCTTGGATATAACCTCTTTTAAATCATTTTTATACACATATATTACAAAGAACTGCTATAGCTAGCTTGACTCGCTGGGTGGAGCACCGAGGTGGAGGTTTCTGTCAAATGTTCCACAGTCCACGGTGCGCTTTGCTAGTGACAACAGAGCTAGTGTTGCATTGTTCTGAGTGACAAGTGAAAGTGTGCAACTCAAACTCAAGACTCACTGCCTGAGACATTTGGATATGATTTGTCTTTGGTGACCTCTGACCTTGCTTGGTTCCAGCAGGAGCCTGTGTCGGAGCAGAACTTTGACAGCTATGTGGAAACCCTGACCCACATGTTCACCAATAAAGACTGCTACCAGAACCCTGAGAACCGGGCTCTGCTGGAGTCCATCAACCAGGCGGTGAAGGGCATCGAGGTGTGACGGACAGGAGGACAGGCGGCGGGACATCAAAGCGACTACATCCATCTTTCTTTCCAAACCTTTAGATTATGTATGTAATTAATTATTCTCATTTGGAGCTTCGTCAGCTGTTCTTTGCATTAGTTTGATGTTTGCATGTTGCTTTATGATGGTATGAGCGTGAACACATAGTGTGAGCAGGGCTTCTCCAAGTACAGGCACTCAGTGCAGAGGGTCAGGAAAGCAGTATGAGCCTGAGCTGAGCACATCCTCTTAGTTAGTGAACATATCCCAGCACTCATTAATGTTGATAGTATTCTATATGAGCATAGTGTTGTTGCACCTCCAGGACTAGTTTGTAGATTCATTCTTAATATTGCTGTGTAACTATTTAAGTCCATTGCAAATGTTGGTTTAATAACGTATTCATTCATGTCTGCTGTATTATTCTTTATGTTAGCCTATTTATTATTCATTATTTATTTATTTATTCACTTTTTTAATTTTAAAATGCTACCTGAGAAGATTGAAATGGTAACCAAGAGAAGGGAATCATTTCCTCTGCATTGTTGAACAATGAGGAAATATTTTAAGATATCAACTATGAATTGTTTTATATATCTTATTTATTTAAAATACTGGGATCTTTTTAAGTGCAAATATTTTGTAACTAAAAGTTTTTTAATAATTTTCTAAAGATTTTTTTTGGGTGCTTCCGTTTATATGATTTTCCTTTTTATTTTCACAAACTATTTTGAGTACATTGCAATACACTGGGAAAATGAGCTGCACATATTTGGTATTTATTTGGTGATGAAGAACAAAGTGATGGTGAATATTTATTTTGTATTGTCTAAGTGTTACTGATGGCTGTGTATGGATTAGTCTTTGGGTTGCTTTTGAAATAAAGGTTAACCCACAGTAAACGTGACTGGTGTATGTTTATATTGACTCAATATACACAGGCTTTCAAAAGTATCCATCCCCCTTGAAATGAAGGAGCTCTTTCTGGATCACAAGTGATACTTCAACCAAATCTTCCAGTCAGAATATGTATAGCATCCCCCATGTAACAGTATATTTTGAATGCCAATATGAATTATTCGTCAGCAGACCTTTAAAAGAAAAATGCTGCTTGCCAAAGTATTCAGATTGCAAACATTAATATTTGGTACAGCCATCTTTTGCTGCGGTAACAGTTTGAAGTTTTTTGTGGTAAGTATCTCGCAGCTTAAACTGTTCAGAGGGATATCTGATGGTATAAACAAAACAAAATCTCAATGTAATGTATAAGCCCAACACGTTTTCTGAGGAGGGTTGAATACAACCATGCCACTGCATACACACCACATTGTGGGAGAAAATGTAACACTCATTCAAATAAATAACATTAATAACCCATGCTAAATGTTAGGTTAATCACTTGGTGTAAAGGAAAGTATTCAGAAGTGGCCCATTAATGAAGCATTCACCATACACTCTTAGTCCAAAAAGCATTGGCTTTTAATAATAAAAAGTACTGGTATGAATCTGGGTGATTCTGGTATGAGATGGTATAGAACACTATCTTGAGTAAGGTGGAATTCATGGAGGAAACTATAAAGTACTCTGAGTACTTGTAACAGAGTATTCCTTCACTCTGGTACTTCTACTTTTACTTAAGTACAAGATCTGTGTCCTGCAATCAAAATGTTACTAATGTAAAAAGTACAAAAACGTTAGCATCATATTATACTTAAAATACCAAAAAGTACTCATTATGCAGATTGGCCCATTTCAGAATAATAATATAACTAATGGGGGAGTGATTTGTAAAATAACCGTAAAGAAAAAGAAAATCTGTTTACAGTTCTGTTTCCTATGGGTGTTGAGAGATGTATCCATAGATCTCTTAATGTTGCTCTCAAAGTGCACCAGATTGATGCTTTTAACTTCAACATTAAAACAAAATCTTTCCGGGGGAGCATGCCCCCGGACCCCCTAGAGGAGGTGAGGTCCACCCCCAAATAAAGCAGGTTAAAATAATTAAATTGCACACATTTTCTTTTAGTAAACACTGCAAACGGGTCCCACAGACCCAAACAGCACACAAAGGTTAAAGGTAAGCATATAATAATGTTAAAATGTGCTACATATATACACTGCAAAAAACAAAGAAAGAGGAGTAAAAGTAGCCCCCGACTTGTTTGATTTTTTGAAAGTAGCTCTCATCCTAAAAAAGGTTGGTGACCCCTGCTGTAGGTGTACGGCCGCCCTCCGTATCTACAGTCCCTTGACGGTCCATAGACAATTCTCAGGAAACTGGATTTTGCGCTGTTCTAACCAGCCGCGGTTCCCAACAAAGTGTCGCAGAAACATTTCAAAGATACTCACACACGCAGGAGGGTTGCACCATAGGCCACGGTGGGTTTAGAACGCTTGGAATTGCTAATAAACATGTTTAATTATCTTATATCCAACTGCCTTTCGAAAAATATTGTCGGTCTTCTTCTGCGTTTGTTATTGGTGGTGGTGCCCTGCAAGCACTGCACTCGCTAGCGCCACCGCTGGCAGGATGCAACAATAAACACGCGCATTAAAACACGTGTTTGAGTTGTGACTTGAATTAAAAACTATTAATATTATATATTTTAAGTTATTTAGGCTGTTCTATTTTATCCCAAGTCAATGACTTTGCCTCCAGGAAGGCAAGAAGAGAACAATTCAGACTGAATTAATATAAATGTACGAGGAACATTTTTATTTGCAATATTTTTATTTTTGATATTAATTATATTGTTATGCACATTTGAGTTGTGGTGTTTGTTTTGCACATATTATTTAAACCTTTTAAAAGTATTTTTTTTTAAATCTATTTAGACCCTGTTTTAGTGTTGAGTGTTATTTTAGCATTTTAAAAGTCATAACCTGTCAATAGATTTTGCTCTGTAAACATTGTTTGTTTGGCTGTCTTAGACACCATTATTAAAAAGATATCTTTGAACAGTGATGGTCACTTTATCAGTCTTTTTATTCTGTACTGTCAGTTCATCAGTCCTATCTAAATATGACTACTTTATTCAAGTTTATGTTAATGTGTCAGAGTACTTTTGATCCCCTAAAATGGGGGATCAAATGTAATATTGGACAAATTAACATACACTTCAATAAAGTAGTCATATTTAATACTTGGTCACAGTCTGCACTTTAACCTCAGTCATTGTTTCATTTCAATTCCAATGTGCTGGAGTACAGACTCAGAGCCACAACAACAAAACATATGTCACTGAGGAGTTTCTCTATTTCTGTTCACTGAGTTGATATAGTCATTAGTTATAGGTAGTTATTTGTAGTTAATTTAAAGACTGTGTTGCTGTTCTCAGGTCCCACTTCAGTGTTTACATGCTTATTTATACAATATGTGTGCTTATGCTAACATCAGAAGACAAAAGTTGGTTCCGTGTTGTGTGTAGTGAGAACGCGCTAGAGTGAGGGGGGCCCCCAAGCCAAAGCTCGCTTAGGGCCCCCAAAAGGCTAGGGCCGGCCCTGTGTTCGCGTTCGTGTGTGTTGGAGGAGGGGCTCTGTGAGGAAGTCTGAAGGAAGTGGTAGATTTCTTTCGGCTGCGTACTTTCAAATTCTAGCGCACTCGAGCTGGTTTCTCCATTCTTACCTACCCTACCTTTAATAAATATACATCATATAAAAAACAAACAAAGACTACGACACCACTGTTGTACAATATGTTCATTGCAAAAATTTATCACGAATGTTACTCGTAAATTGGAATAACTTTTATTTTAAATATTTTATGCATGCCCTTTATCTAATAGGGCTTTATTTTTTGTCTCTATTCACTTTTGGTGTTACAATATAAATGTTCCCTATGTGGGATGGATGAAGGAATTCTGATTCTGAATTTCTTGTACACCACAAAGTGTAGCTATCACAGTTCAATGATCATTTCATGTGTTCATCCAACTGAAGAGTCAGGAGTTTAAAGGGAACCACGAAAGGAGTCAAAACCCAACCAGCAAAACAATTTTATTTACTCATTTTAATGGTTTAAAAAAATATTTCTTTGCGCAAAGACAACAACAGGTCCCCGTCCGCTGAGGACACAAGGGACCAAAACAATGATGACCACCAATTGATGAAAGGTGTAGCAAGATAAGATGAGGTAAATGTTTTTGAGGAAAGAAAACAAAAAAGGCACAATTTACAATCAACCATGCCTCAGATTCACAATAATGATAATAATATTAATAATAATAATAATAATAATAATAATAACAATAATAATAATATATAAGTACAGCTAAAAAAAAATCTGAAAATCTTAAACAACAAAAAATACAGACCCATTCTATAATACAAGGCAGGTCCTGCCGTCAGGCTCCCCGGTCCTGTACACTGAGCCTGACCTGCTGAAGCTGCAGCACCCTATCTGACCACCAGGCACGACACGCACAGTTTGGAGGGCCCGATGCAGTCGTCATGGCAGAAGGCACCGCAGCCCTGGCACATGATCATGGCTTTGAGGCGGCACGAGCACTTGAGCGCCACCTCCTCCGCCGTACTGTCAGTGTAGGCCTGGATGCTGAGGGTGGTCTGACGGGGGCGCAGCTGCAGAACTCCGTCCGCCATGCTGCGCGAGAATCCGCTGTCCATCACTGAAACATTGGCTGTGTAGCTGACTCCTCCACCGTGTTTGGGGAGCTTCCCATAGAGCTGAAAGGGAAGGGTGGAGGCAGTAGAGGAGGGGGAGGAGGAGGAGGAAGAGGAAGAGGGAGAGCCAGAGGAGTAGCTAGCCTTGCTGTGCTCTTTCTTTGCCATCCTTGCTAAAGTCATCTCCATGTTGAGGAGTCCCTCCATCGCCCCCCCGCTCAGGTAGCCGTCCATAGAGCTCCCGGGCTCTTTTTTGGTAACACTCATGGGTTTGATGGGGGAGGATTTGGAGAGAGCCTGACAAGCAGGACGTGCACCCACTTCATTCTTTATGGTGGAAGCAGGAGACTGAGACTGCGGGGGCCGCCAGTTAATCTTAATGGTAGGCAACACCTCTGTGGGACATGGGTCTGCATGGGGAGGAGAGGGGCCATTGGGCGTGGTTCTGTGGGCTTGCTGGGGCCTGTCTGGAGTGACCCCCTGTGAAGGCTGACGGCCATGAGAGTCTTTTATAACCGCAGACTCCCCAGCAGTCTCAGGGTCTGACTTACTCCTGGAGGACAAAGAGCTGGAGGATGAGGAGGGGGGCAGAGAGGTGATGACCGCGACAGCCCCGGGGGCTTGCGGAGCCTGGTACTGCCCTGCTGGTGTCTCTATCAGACAGGAGACTGGACGACCTGTAGGAGACTTGTTGTGGATCTGAGAGGCTGCGTTCAGTTCAGGGCTAGAAGACTGGACTGAGCCCTCAGGCCTGTGGCTAAGCCCTGGGGTCCGTGACCCTGGTGGTGGGGGTTGGGGTCCTGGCAGTCGGCTGATCTCCAGCCTGTTGGCAGAGTGTGAGGGTAAAACCTTCTCCAGGGGCAGACTGCCCTGCAGGAGCTGAGTAACAAGAGGATTGTTGGCCTCCACACTGGAAACTGCTCTAGCTGAGCTGGCCATCCTCCTGGAGGCAGCTGCAGCTGAGGGCTTCACAACTTCCCGACACTCCTCTCCAGACTCAAGTTTGATCACAACGCCGTCTTCTAACGCCTGCTGATGGGCTGTGGGGAGAGACTGGTAGTCCTGGGAGCGGGGGCTGCTGTGCTGAGGGTGAGGCAGGCCGTTGGGGAAGCACGGCTGGATGACAGTCTGACCTTGGCGGCTGGACACGTGGGCCTGGATGACCGGCTGATGGTTCTTTGGGGGAGGGCTGTAGATGACCAGCTGGCTGTTTCTCTGGATGCTCAGTGGGGGGCCCCAGTCCCCGTCAGGCTGCTGCTCATCCTCCTGAAGGTCATTCTCACAGTCTGAGGCCGTTTCCGTGGAGTCACTATGCGTCCCAGCCTCGTACTCTTTCTCTCCACTAGAGGAATGAGCTTCTGTTTGCCGCCTCCCTGCGGAGGGAGAGAACACATCCTGGTGCTCCACATGGTGGGAACCATGCTGGATTACACCGCCCAGTCCAGACTCCTTCACCTGTACCAGATCTTTGGCCCGAGAAGAGCTGGCCAGCGTCTGTATAACATCCACACCCTGAGCTCCAAACCTAGGAAGGGAATCCGGGATGGAGGTTGGGGTCAGTGGAGGTTTTATGGAACCATGTTCAGCCATCTCTGAGATGGCTGCAGGAGACTCCATCGCCTTAGGCTTTGGAGAGGCGGAGTCAGGTGCCTTGTCTTCAGGACTGTTGGAGGAACTCTGGACATTAGTTGATGTTGCTTCTACTTCCTCTCCAGTTTCTGGCCCTCCAGCTGCATCCTCTGGAGGAGAGCTTGGGGTCTGTGGGGCCTCCGAACACAAAGAGGTTGAGGTAGTGGACAGGGAAGGGGAGGGCTGGGGCTTGGGCTCTACATTGTGAAGCTGTAGTTGTGTTCCTGACGTATTAGAGCCTGAAGACGATCCCTGCTCCTCCACCCCACCACCTCCCCTTCTTCCACTACTACTACTTCCTCCTCCTCCTCCTCCTCCTCCTCCTCTCTTCCTCCTCCTCCTCCTCCTCCTCCTCCTCCTCTTCCTCCTCCTCCTCCTCCTGCTCCTCCTCCTCCTCCTCTTCCTCTTCCTCTTCCTCTTCCTCCTCTCCTCCTCCTCCTCCTCCTCCTCCTCCTCCTCCTCCTCCTCCTCCCCCTCCTCCTCCTCCCCCTCCTCCTCCTCCGGGCTCGATAGGTCCTGGATGCTCTCTCGCTCGTCGTCCATTGCTGCAATCCGGTAGCCCAGCAGCAGGCCGCAGCCGGACCCCCGGCCCTGCCCCGTCGCTAGAGGCTGCAACAGCAGCAGCGGCCTCCCGCTGGGCCCGGGCTTGTTGGGCGCGGGCTTTGATGTCTGCAAGGGTCCGCGCACCGCCCGTCCCCGACCGCCGCGAGCCCTCGCCGGGGGGCACGATGCGGGGGCAGATCTGGTAGGTTGGGTGACCTTTGACCCAGGGGGGTTTGATTCTGGAGAGTTGAATCTGGGACAGAAACACAAGGACAGTTAGTCAAACTTTCACAGGTAAATGCTTATTGATGAACAGGCAGTTTACTTTGGTGCACAAAGTCTTACCCGGATAGGTGGCACCTTGGGCTCTTCGGTTGTCTGCTGCGGCTTCTCCGTACGGACACCGTCAATTGTGGTACGAAAGGACTGACGGTCCTCAATCCGCGGCCTTTTTTCGGGGAAGCTGGAGAAGGCCTGAGCCTCATCGGGCCTTCTCTTCTGTTCCTTGAGCTGAGCGCTGGGTGCAGGGGTGGGGGCTGGGCTGGTTGATGGGCTGCTCTCACGGCTGCTGGTGGCCGTCCCCCCTGTGATGGAGGTGACAACAGAGGCAGTGTCATCCAGAGGATCGGCGGCGACTGCAGCACTGGAGGATGCTGAGGAGGAGGAGGAGGAGGAAGAGTCCAGGCCTGTGGCGAAGGCTCCCTGTGTTTCAGAAGGTGAAGAGGGAGAGGAGACAGGCGAAGAGGCTGAAGACGAAGAAGAGGAGGAGGAGGAGGAAGGTGAGGAAGTAGAAGCCAGTATAGGCGCATTCTCCTCTGGGAGCAGGCGGGACGCAGCCTCAGGCTCCTCGTTTGCACTGGTGGAGGCTGGGCTGGGAGTAGGGGTGGGAGTGGAGGCTGACAATATGACTGGCTCTGGAGTGGGGGGGGTCTTTGTCTCTATGGAGGGACTCTCAGCAGGGAGCTCCACACCGCACTCAGCCTGCAGCACCACCTCTCCTTGAATGACCGTGTTGTCGGACATGGGAGAGCCAATAGAATCTGCTGGGAGGTCCAGTTCAGGGCTGGGCTCAGTGGCTTCTGCAGACTGCAGGGCAGGGGGAGGGGCCTTGCAGAGGGTCCGACGGGCTCTCCGACGCAGGTCAGCTCGTGTGCGTCTCCTCATCCTGCCATCTCTCCTTCGCCGACCCACGCTGCGTCTCTTGGGGGCCCCAGCTGCCACCACAGCCACGTCAGCGTCCAGCACGCCGGCTGCAGCTTCACTGGCTTCACTCATGGTGAGCTTCAGGGACTCCTCTTGTGTCAGGCCAGACCTACAGGAACACAAACAATGTTTCAGCGCATTGTGGTAAACAATGTCGTCTAAACTATATGGAGGAAGGCAAGGAGATGGAAATAAACAATATAATACATGCAAATAAATGTCAAATATAAAAGGCTATACAGGCTTCTAGTCAGGCTTAAATAATACTTACAATACCAATATATTAACCTTAAAGGAACCACTCTAAATATGACATAAGAAAGAATATGGCTGCTGTGTGAACATTGATTTTAGACTCAAATGAAATGGGATGGTTCTTACTTTTGCCCGTGGTACTCTTCAAAAAACCTTTCCTTCCAAGCCTCTACTTTCTTCTCTTTCTCCATTTCCTGTCGGAAACGCACTTGCATCTCGTGGGTGAACTCACCTAAATGTGTCAAACACATATAAAGGTTTAAAAAGTAGCTTCACAACTGACCTTTTTGAAGGATAGTTTTGTTATAAATCTAATAAGCTGCCCATCACTTGTAAATAAGAAGCTGGTGTTAGTAATGTTTCAGGACAGTGTCACCATCAGAAGCAGAAACACAGGATCTTCTCTGAATCAGGTCCCTGACAGACTGATTCACCAACATGCAGAAGTGGTTGTTATTTGTGTCCTTCTGCACCCATGGCCTCCTTCTCATTCACACACGTAAAGAATGCTTCGGCACAGTGTTGCCTTTTGGTGGGAATTGTTCTGCTGGCATGTATGACTTTACCCTTTCTTTATAACAACCTTTTGGTTATGTGGTACGAGTAAAATGTGGCATATTGACTAATACACTTACCCTCCGCCAGCCTTTCTTTCCAGCTCTGGGAGGCATGGGTGAAGAACTCATTGTTGAGAGCTGAGCTACTCAGTCGGGCCATACCATCTGGTCCAATCTTCAGGAGAGAACACAATGTAAAAATATCAGTAAAGGAATAATGCACCTGAGAAGTAGAGGGGCCTAGGCTTAAAGGCTAGTACATAGTACATACTGTGCATTCTGCATACCGCTGCGGTCACAACAATTTCAACGGTTGCATTTATACTACAACTGACAGTCTGCATCAGGCTGAAACAATCATTCAACCATCAAACAACCATTGAGTTTGTTCTTCGTGTTTTTTCCAAAGCAGCTACAGGTCCATACCATACCAACTGGACTGGATAGAATGAAGCGGGAGCATTTCCATCAAAAGGAGCAAAGGTGATCTTTGCGGTTGCACAGAAAGTATGAATTTGTCTTAACATGCATCAAATTGACCCAAAAAATGACAAAACATTGTACGCATGAGATCAGCCTCACAATATTAAAGAAGATAAAAAAAAACATACCTGTCTGTCCACCTCAGGCAGCAGCTGCAGCAGCTGCTGCTGCGAGTGTACTGGGAAGGCTGCGAAGGTACGCACATTGATAAGGGCTCTGATGTTGGTGTTGACCAGGATTGAGCCTGGTGTTTCAAAATCTACATCCACCCCTCCCCGACTCCTCTTCATGGGACCTGCCACAGCAAGAAAAGAAACCATACATTTACATGCAGCTAAAGCTATCTGCAGGTACCTACAGCTGAGCACCACAGACACTCAAACTGTGACATTGTCTTTGCTTATCAATTACCTTTATATAGTAGGTGAGAACACTCAATAACACCCCTTTCATCGTTTTGAAATTGTGCTTTTCATCTACACAGTATTCACATAGACACAGACACTGCACTAACTTGGGGCCTGAGCAAAACACACACCAGTCAAGTGGATAAACAGTTGTCAAGAAACCTGACAACTCCGGATATTTCAGTAAAGGTCTAACCCATCAGCATTTTGAATGTTTGCTTTCATTCTAGATGTGTTGCAGATAACTTTGTTCTCTGTTGAAAAAGGTCTTCTTACCTGAAGGAACATGCTCTCCATTCACTTTAAGAGGAGTGAGGACAACGCGAGGCATCATGACTGCTTTCTTCCTCTGCCTCCCTGACTGTAGCAACACAAACAGTGGTATGGAAAGGTTGTAACAGTAGACGGTTATGAAGTCAGTATGTGAAGCAGCACTGTATTCCTGCCCCTCTACAGACCACTCAAAATCACATGGCACACTTGTTCATGAATTAAGAAACAGTACACTAAATCACACAGTAGAACTGCTCTTTATTCCTTGACTGTTGCCACTTTAGTCAAAATAGAGCAGCCAGTGTGTACACGCGTGGTGCTGACCTGTCTTGAGCGGCTTAGCCTGGTCTGGGTGTGTGGAGCATGTTGGGCCTGCTGTGTGTCTATGCGTGCTTGCTGTCCTGCCGCCCTGCTGAGGCGGGTCTGGGGTTGGGAGCTGACAGTCAGCACTTCTGTGGAGCAGGAGGCGCTGGACGAGCTCTCATCCACAGAGGCTGCAGGTCAGAAGAAAACAAACACATTTCAACTCAACATATACTGCAGTTATAATGAATATGTTATGTTATGTTAAGCAAGAGAGTTCATAAAAAAGGAGCTTCCATCTGAGCTAAAGCTGCTTTTCTGGTGTTTTTGCTAAGTGTCAAACAAAAAAATGTAACCAACACGAAAGTGTTAGAAATCACAGGCCATATTTTGGCTTCTACCAAGAAGATACAGTGGAGGAAATAAGTATTTGATCCCTTGACGATTTTGTAAGTTTACCCACTTACAAAGAAATGATCAGTCTATAATTGTAATTAGGGATGCTCCGATCGCCAATTTTGGGGCCGATCGCCGGAATGAGTATCGGCCGATACCGATCGCCGATCCGATCGAGTGGGCGGGGCCTATGGGGATCTTCCATTTAAAGTGATGTTTAAATCTCAGTTAATGGGGCTCATTCTCTGGCGCTTCCACAAACAACAACCAACATAATTATTACATTCAAATGAAGTACATTATTCAAGTTTACATTAACTTTGGATAATAACACGGGAGAAATGAGCGGAAGCGCTCTCTTTTCCTCTCTCCCCCTCTCTCCTGACAGCCTGTCAGTATCTGTCTCATGCAGCTCACTGATCCAGTAATGAGTGACCCGACAGTGAAGAATAAATATATTTATAACTAGTTAGTTCCAGAGGTAGATCAAATAGCTAAGTGTGTTAGGTCTAACTCTTAGTGTGTGTGTTGCTCCGCTCACCGGTCCGTCACAGCGGGTGGAGCTGCAGGATTTCTGCTTCACACACGTTGCATACCGCTATTTTAAAATACTGCCAGACTGGTGAAGCCATTTTGGCGAGCTGGTTTTGCCGCGCACTGAGAAAAGTGTCATGTATTTTACGTCATGTGATCGGCTCTCCCGATTGGCCTTTATAGAGAGCACCGATCGATCGGCAGACTGAATATCGGCCGATATCGATCGGCGGCCGATCGATCGGGGCATCCCTAATTGTAATGGTAGGTTTATTTGAATAATGAGATACAGAATATCAAAAAGAAAATCGTCCGTGAGTCGGACCCCCCACCCCCCCCCCAAACGAAAACTCTTCGGTTCTCCACAAATTACGTCACCCAAATCAGCGTTAAAAAAGCGGGAGGCGCCAAATAGCGACTAATTTGCATGCATGTTTTATATAATGTCAATTTCTGGATTTTCTTTTTCATTTGCTTACTCTCACTGTTAAAAATAAACCTACCATTAAAGTTATAGACTGTTAATTTCTTCGTAACTTATTTCCTCCACCGTAGATGACAAAGGCTGTTCATTTTCCGACTCACCCTGGACCCAACTCCCTCTGACCTTCTCTAGTCTATTCCTCCTGATCTTCTTCCTTTTCTCACCCATCTTGTTAAAATTGCATTAACAACAGTTTACTTTCCAAATACTCTTTAAGAGGATCCGAAACTGAAACCCCCCAACTTTTTTGCTACTTTGTACTTCTCAAATTATTATTTCACTACCTCACATTAAATCAATGTTCTTTATGCTATAAACAACCAAATGTGTGTTTCGTAATAGCATTCTACAGATGGATGATACATTAGAAAAAGAAAACAAAGTTTAATATTTTAAACGAGTGGCCCATCTGTAAGTAAACTCGGCGGACCAATATAAAACAATCAGACAAATAACTTCAATAAATTCATGCAGAACTGCATAAAAATAGACTCAAAATGGTTACGATTTACAAATGTGTACAATCATTTGTACGTCATTTTGAGTACTTAAGACACCTGCCTTATACTATTAAAAAGGAAAACTGTGATTTTTCTACATTATGTGAGATTAAAGCAAGATTTATTTTTACTTGTACAATACTGCAAGACTTTATCTAAATGCCTGCTTCTAAAATGAGCAACCATAGTGAGGCGGTCAAATCCTCAGTTTACAATTTATAACAACATGTTAACAAGCTAAAGTGTAATGACTACAGTGAGTGCTTCATCATCTGAAGCCCACAGGATGACAACTGTCTCGCACATATCAACATAGGTACACTGCTCTGAACGTATTGACTCTCGCTCATCGAGTTCGCTATTCAGCTTGCTAATGTTACATGTGTTATGATATTAGGGTCATGCCGAGTGAGATCGCTATCCCTTTAAGAGAGAGAGAGAGGGGTGTGGCGCGTGCATGTGTGTGTGTGCATGGTCGAGCGAGCGAGCGTGTGTATGTTTTTGAAGTGAAACGAAGCAGCAGAAAAATCAACAGTCTCACTCCCTGATAGTCCAATAGCGACGCTTGGTCAGGGTCCTTTGGCGTGCAGTTGTGACGCATTATATACAGTTTTTAATGAACGATTAGAGAATAACGAGTAATGAATATGCGTTATAGGGATCTGCAGATACATTTTTTGTCTTTTCAAGCACCCACTATCAAATATCTCGCCTGATTGTTTGCACTTGACAATCACCTTCACTGAATTTACTCAGGTGTAACTAAAGTCTGATTTAAGGGTTGTTTATATTTCACATCATTAATACAAGGTTGCGGTCGAATAGTCCGTTTTGCTTAGGAACCTTCCTAACGGAGTGAAATGACCCGGAAGTACCTCAGTCGCAGCCATGATAAGAGCCGTTCCAATTCTCTAGATCAGCGGTTTTCAAAGTGTGAGGCGCGCCTCCCTGGGGGGGCGCCAGAGAGCTTCAGGGGAGGTGCAGCGTGAGACAAAAATAACGAGAAAAAGACGAGTAAAGTGTCACTTGCACACCTTTGGCTGTCTGCGGAGACCGAGTTCCCCCACCTCGCCAAAAAGGCTGTAAAAGTGCTCATTCCCTTCACCTCCACCTACCTGTGTGAGTGCGGGTTTTACACATTGACTTTGATCAAAAGCAAGTACCGGTCAAGGCTGCAGCCAGAGGATGATCTGCGTTTATTCCTGTCTACATTGCATCCCTGCATCATCCGCCTGAAAGACGCAGACTCATTGTTCCCACTAAAGTAGGGGTGAGTGTAATAAGGAGGAAAAGTTGACGTTCAGTGTGTTGCTGGGAGCATATAAGGATTTATCCACCATGTTTTAACAAAATATGTAAAACATAAAGATAAAAAGGTTTTTAAAAGTTATTGTTTAATGTTTTAAGGAGGTGACGCTACTCAGCCAATCAAATCGGTGCAGTCAGTGAGTGAGCACGATAGATTCAAACACACACAGAGACGAGACAAGAAGAGAGAAACAGTGGGAGCAATTTCAAATGGCGTGCTCAAAAAAGAGAAAGGTATTCAGCGAAAACAGAGCATTTAATGACGTTTTCTCTTACTGGACCTCTTTGAAATGCAATTGAATACCCCTGCATTATAGCAACAATAATAATAATAATAATAATAATAATAATAGCAATAATAATTGGGAGGGGGGGGCGCGGCTGTTCTTATGTTCTCTGAGGGGAGGCTCACCTTCCCACACTTTGAAAACCACTGGTCTAGATGATAGGAAAGGAGGTTTCAAACTTCCTTTATAACCTCCTTTAGCTTAGGAACCACTGGACCTCCCTTTACGAAAGGAGAGGAGAAAATGCTGCCCCACAATGCCTTGCAGCCGCAGCATTTGCCGTCACACAACATTCGGCCGTTCACGGAAACAACCGATTATGACCGAGAAATGATATCATGAAAGTTACGGTGCTTATTAAGCTTTTTAAAACGTATGTGGTAAGTTGCCAAAGTGCTTTGTTTTCAACGTTCATCAGTATTATAATCAAAAAGAGAAATATGAACGTTAGTTTTTACTGAAATGATCAAATAAAGTCAACATCTCACAGTCTTTACTGAGCTGTGTGGGGTTGTTCAACTTTTAAAAGATGTTTGAATGGTGATCTACACAGTGATAGATGTTAAGGACTAACGTTTAGAATAAATACATTTGTATTGATTTTAAGATCTTTTCATACGATCATACGTATTGGGATCATTTGTATTAATGTGGACCGGAGGGAGAGGGTGACGAGCACAAGTTTCACTTTCCTTTTTTATTTCAATTCCAACTTTGGTCATGAAGAATATGTTTCTCTGTTGTCCACGTTCATAAAGCATAAAACAACAGCATCAGAGCACGGTGCAGAGTCTCTAGATGAGTTTACAGTAGTCCCTCGTTCTTATTATACATCCATGTTGTAGTCCGCTGTATAGAGAACTGTAGTTTCCATAGTTTCCCCACAGCAGCACGTTCGAGTCCAGTTTTGGATGGTTTTCATTCCATTTCAAAGTGCTGTTTGACGCTCAGCGTAAACTTTGCGCACTGCCACTCCAACATCCAATCACAGAGCTTGAGGACTAATCACGGGGTTTGTCAAGCAAGCCTATGTTTCCTGCTAGCCAACGCTCGTTCAAACGGCAACTTTCTGGCATAATGTCATCTATTACTGTCTATCATCAGAATGCCCAGGACACACATCAAAACAAACTGGCAGGTCACGAGCATAGCGCGGGAAGGCTGGAGTGGAGCTGTCTTTTTATGAATAGTGATTAAGCTTGCTCCGACTTCTTTCTCTTTTTTTTTTTTTAATCGAAAAAAGCGAACTATTCAGTCAGACAGCCATTTATAATAAAGGTAAGGCAAGTACAATTTCAAGCACTTTATCCAAAATCCACGCATTTCAACCAAAATTCAAGCACTTTTCAAACCATGAAATCACCACATTACATTTCAAGCATTTTCAAGGATTTGCAGCACCCGTACGAACCCTGGATGTTAATTGTGTACTTTTACTCCGCTACATGTATTTAATATCTTTAGTTACCTTGCAGATTTGGAAAGTGATTACAATTATTTAATTATTATTGTATTGCTGATCTACACGAATCACACAACTAACCTATTTGGAATTCAAGATGGCACATTTCGCCAAAAGGTAAAAAGTTTGCATCCAATGATCAGGAGGGCAGAAAGTCTACATACTTCTGTTGCTGACTGAAAAGCCGCATGTTTTGACTGCACCTTGCCCAATACAAATGTATTATTAAAGCACTAAAAAATGTACTTGCAGGATTGTTTTTGTTTGAACATTTCTCCCATGGTTGATTGCACTTATTGTAAGTCATTTAGATGAAAGCGTCAGCTAAATGTAATGTAACACACACACAGGTCATTGGAATACCGCAAAATATGAGGCTCAAAGTGAGCATGGTAGGCTATGTCTTTTAACATGCCTTCAATTTATAATGCTCCTAACACTAGGATGGGTCAAATGCATAATGTCAATTTCCCCTCTGTGGGACGATTAAGGGTATATAAAATAAAAAATAAAAATAAAATAAGTGTTTTAAGTCATGGATTGGCAAAACTACCCCACAGTAATGGAGAGGCCTCTGATGTCTGTAATGCGAGGTGTGTGGTGTTACCGTCATTGTCTCCACTTGCAGCAGCGGTGGTCTCGGTGGAGTCGCAGCTCTCCTGCCCAGTGGCCTCATTGGGGCCGACTGTGGCCGCTGCACCTGCTGCAGAGGTGCTGGAAGCTGGGGCCGTGCTGCTGGCTGGATCAGTTGGCTCCGACTCTGATGTTGTCTTTGTCCACTGGAGGGCGTTCTTCTACAGAGTGTGAAGAAAAACTGCATTGTCTCAGAAGATTGTATCCTTCAAGTCGTTTGTGAGGTCATGCATCATATGTGACACTCATCTCAAAACAGAAATAGATGACCTTACGGGTCCAACTGTGTTTATCTGTATCATTTTGAATAGTATCATCAGGGTGGGGAGGGTTACTTTAACAATGTATAAATGACTAGTAACCTGTAAATACAAATGAAATGAGTCTCACAATATAAATGTGATGTAACCGGATTCATTTCCGTTACTTTTGGATGACCTCAACATCAATTTGAATTAAAATAAAACTGTATTTTCGTTTGAATGAATCAGGTGTCCACCTACTGCATTAAAAACATCTATTTAAATAAAGAATGAAAGAGCGAAAATAAAAACCAAAAAGAAAATCCAGGCAGTAAGTCTACCTTTAATATGTCCATCTTTATTAATACATTGTAATCCTATGGTATTATTTATTACATTTATTTTCAGATGTAATTTTGAAGATACCAATAACAATAGTAATGTGTATTTACATGAATAAATGCAGGCAGCATGAAGATGATGGTGTATGTGTACCTTTAGGGTAAACAGGCTCATCCGTCCCGGCAGCTTGAAGAAGATGCTGTTCTTCACTCGGTCTCCCCTCACCTGGGAGTGCAGCATAGTGACCAGACAGGCCAAAGGTGCTGTACCACTACACACAAACACACACATTCAGATAAGAAAACCTTTAATGCTACCAAGTGCTTGTCATAAAGTCAGAAAACTTTCCATAATAGTCATGTCCTTCATGAACAGAGTTACAGAAAGCTGAGTTTGGACAATATGATGCGCGGATACGACAAAACAAATAAGGGATGCCCCCATTGCACATTTCTCAGCCGACGCCAACGTTCAGATGAACAATTTGACCGATGCCAACACCATTGATGATGTTTTTCTGTCTATATTGTTGTTATCTATTCTTCTTTTGAGCCACGGAAATATACATTTTTATTATTAAAAAAAACGTTGAATAAGCACATTTTCAATTAAACAAATGTATGAAACTACGTTTAACAGAAGATTCCTTCAAAAGACAGGTTTTTGTACACAAATACATTTGATACAAGCCTCTTTAGTCTGCTACACAATCACCAAGTCAGTGAGAAGGTTTTAGGAACTAACAGTCAGTGGTTGTGTTGGATTTCCTTGTTGTTTGTCATAATCATTTATTACCTATCTTTTTTTCTTTAAAAAGGTAAGACATATTTGATAACATTAAATCGTAATTTATGAATTTTAGTAAATATACAGAGCACACTTATAGATTGTGCATATAAGGGCATGGAGAATAAACATGAACAGAGACTGAGGTTAGCGTGACTAAACAGACTAATTTGACGACTTCTCTGGCCGTTTCAATTTCCCTCTGACAGCTGAACCTACAGCGCTCTGCTGCAACACTTCAGGAACTCTTATGAAGATGAGAAACATTTCATCTCAGAGAAATTATCACTTGGTAAAACTATGGGGTGGGATAACATTTGCCGCTCCTAAAACGTGCTTCTCGATGAGGAAATGATGCAGCATGCGCTCCTCCTGCAGCAGCAGCTTCTTCTCACAAAGACCACACGCGCTGTTAATTACTTAGTTAAGAGGAAAGTTACGGTAAATAGCCCTCAGGCAGTGTTCTTAACCATCCAAATGACCAACAATGCCAATTTCTGACTGATGCAAACCCACTGTGCCAAGCATACCCTCAGAGAACATGAAAGGGTATGAAAAACAGACAACGAGTGTAAGTAATAAAGGTCCTCCAACATACCTCCTGTCAGCAGCAGGCCAAGTGATCCATAGATAGATTGATTGATAGATCCATGTAAAAGGAAATAAAAAAATCTGTTATAACCACACTGTTTCGAAATGACATGTTTAATTGTTGTTCAATTGAATTATCCACATTGGAATGAATGCTGGGCATTTTTACACTACAATTAAAAAGGTATAGCTCCACCACACAAGAGTCCTTACATAGGTTACTGCATTCAGGTTCAATAGAACAGCTTTTATTATAAACAGTTGTTACTTTTCTAACAGTAGTAGCTGACACCTATACTGAAGTAAGAGTGAGTGTGTGCGTGCGTGTGTGTGCGTGTGTGTGTGTGTGTGTGTGTGTGTGTGTGTGTGTGTGTTTCTGTCTGACCGCATTTCCTTCAGCCCCTTGGTCTGGATGACGTGGAGGATTTGTTTGGGAGTCATGGGTGCATCAGAGAAGTTCTCCAAAACCTGCAAAACATCCACGCAATTTTTACCACACAGAAAACATTTCCATCTGCACTGTAGGACATAATATATACACTCAAACGCAAGTTACTCTGCAGAGGGAGGTTCCACATTTTGAATAGTAAATAAAATATTTGAAATGTGTCTATTCCATGCGAGCGACAGGAAAGCCTTTTTTCATCTTTCATTGTCATCCGTTTGAATGCCAATCCAACATTTCTAAAAACCGGATAGGGGTAAAGCATTATATCTACAATGATTTATCTTTAATAAGTTCATATTGGCTGATATCAACCCTCGTGATGTTTCACTTAGCATGTTAGGAATGTCAGGAAATGTCATGTTTAAAGTTTTTTTACAGCAGATACAGAAAAGCAATCCCATTATCTAAAGCATCACACAGTTGTACGTTTATATGCTGGTGTAACTTTCGAATATAAATGTAATGTACTTTCTCAGAGAACACCCACCTTAACGCCAGCTTAAATTAAAAACATGTTTTTGCCTTGTGTCCCTGTCTAAACTGAGTCTGGGTTCATCTTGCACAGAGGTTCTGTAAAAAGTCAGCCAAACTTTTTTTAGCCATCCACCAAAGGCTCATAGTCAATGAGTCAGTCAATGAGTCGTTGTCAGGGCTACCGCTAGCCCAGTTTTGAAATCCTGTTAAATGTGTGCTGGGTTAACTATATGATCACCTTACTCCATATATTTGTAGATTCTGGCTAAGGAAAACAAAGGAGTATCAAAATGTTCGGCGCTAACAAAGAGTGCAGGTCAATTGGATTTATATTCTTAACAACGTTGAAACTTCTGTCCTAAATGAACAACTGTGAAGAATTTCTTTAATTTATTACACTTCATTGATAGAGTTGTTTTTGGACTTCTATCCTATCTTAAAAGATATCCTTCTGTTGGTTCTGATGTGACTATAGTGCTTGATGTGGGAGTCTGCACAATGCATCGCATTTGATTCTTGATAGAATTTGAGAGCACTTAGTGCAGTAATTGTACTTGTACTTGTACAGGGCTAAGAAACGATCAGGAATGTTTACTTCTATAGAGCTATACGAGTAGAAAGCAAAGGCTTCTTGGGCCAAACAGACACAAGTAACTGGTGAACCAATTCCCCTCAAACTGAGGTTAAACATTCTGGAAAGAGACATCTGAGCACTAATATACAGAATCATATATTTACTTAACTGACATTTGGCCATCTGCTCCGAATGCTTTTTAATTAATTAGATTGATATAAAATGAAGTGTACCTACTGGGGAAATAATCCCCTCAGCTTGGTAGTTCAACGTTTGTATTTCAACTGTTTCAATGTGACTATACCTCATTCCTAAATATCCAACTCCGACACGTTGAACTTCCAATTGAGCCTGATTGATTTAACCAACAACATGAGGACTGTATTATTTCCTTTACCATTGAGTCTTTACAATACAACTGGGTAGGGGTTAACGTTAGCTACTAGCTTTGCTAACTGTAGCTTGCATTATAATAAGCATAACGACCTAATAACGACTATTATATTAAGTTAGCCTTCCGTGATCTTGAGAGGTGTGACAGGGTCACGTTGAAACAATGAAATGCACAAACTGGTCGCGTATCTTGAGTTTCTCGGGCTGCTAAAATGGAAATTAGCGTAGGGCTAGTTAGCTAGCCTGCTGCCTAGCAAACAAAGAGCTCAAACAGGAGAGAGGATGTTAGCGTGTTAGCCAGCATTAGCATGTAGCGTTGCGTAGCTCTTTATGTCAGCAGTCAGAAAGAAATGCAACACAATTCAAATGTAGCACCCAGTTACATTTATTTTAAACATATCCAACCTATAGACTGGTCTAGTGCTGATAAAAGCTAACCTAGCTAATATTAGAGTGCAGGCAGTGGTCGTGAGTAGAATGAACACAACAACACATCTGGAACATCACTCCGCATTATACCATCAATAATGTACACATGTCTCTATAAATGCTCAAAACAGTGTTTACCATGCGGGCTGCCTCAGCCCAGGTCCGCTCCTTCTTTCTCTTTTGTTTGTCCTTCATTTCCTCTGCGATGGTGTTTGCGGCTAGCCTGCTGTGTGTCTATAAAGCAACCTCAATACGATGGCGGTTTAGCTGCTTAGCAAAATGGCTAACTATGTTCTAGGTGAACTGTGTAGACCCAAAACAAGACACTCCTTTTAGCTCCGGACGGTGCTGTGCTGTCTGCTAGTTTCTGATATATCTCGCTACTGTGCCTTGTCTAAACTAGCTGAACACACATCGTCTCTCGGTAGCACAGAAGCAGTGTGAGTGCAGGCTGGCGCTGCTGCAGGACAAGCCTCTTTGGAATGCAACAACCAGGTCAAAGGTCAAACCCTCCGCAGGAATGCAAGAAAAAACCTCCTGCTCTCTTCATGCAAATTGTACATTTAAACAGATGCTGCATGCAAATAATCATACATTATATTATTTTAGTCTTCCAATGCTTAACAACAAAGGTATTTTTTTATTTTAGCCATATTAAATATAAAAATAGAGTCCATTCTTTAGAACACCAACATTTTGTGTCATTCATATTCATATTAAAACGGATTCAGAGCAAACAACGACTGGCCACCACGTTATCTATTTTAACTCTGCACATATGCAACTGTTTATACAGGCAACACTGTAAGTGGAGCAAATAAACACACCTGGGAGGACCCTCACAATAATAGCCGGTATTAATCTTTAATTTATGTTACAAACACTTAAGTCAAGTGGAAGAAAGATAAACATTTGCAGCAAGGGTGTTGCATGAGATTATTTCAGCAAGGCAGTACACAGTACTCCGAATCTATTTCATCAATCAATCGGTCAATCAAAGTTTATTTATATAGCCCAATATAAAAATGTTTACATTTGTCTCAGTGGACTTCATAGTTTGTACAGAATATGAATATGAATACGACACCCTCTGTCCTTGGAACATCGCTTCGGACAAGGAAAAACATAGGGGGGAAATTCAATAAATCTCGGGGAGAGCAACAGAGGAGGATCCCGCTCCCAGGACGGACGGACGGGCGGACGGGCAACAGATGTCGTGTGTAAATTAAAAATGTCAACAACCAAGTGGGTGCCCACAAACGTACTGCTCTGACGCATGGGGTTTGAATGGGCCTTTTACATAGGTGAAAGAAACAAAATGATCGAATTATGCATAGCTCATTTTTCAGATCCTATGAGGAACATTGACACCAGTGATATTCTTTGTTGTGACTAATAAATCCCCAATACTCGTCTATTCCAACATGATTCATAACAATCTGTCAGATCACAAGGGGTAGTTTGGATTACAGGTCAAAATGTTAACTTTATAGTTGTAAGGTTATCTAGTCTTGCTTCCACCACCTCAGAAATATCACCACTTTTCTTTCAGTTTCACTCTTTGAGATACTGAATATATCACACTATTCAGACTCCTAACAACAACTAAGAAGAGAACAAAATACACCATTGATGTTTTATTTGTCAATATCCTCATGTTATTCTTGTGATTCAATTAACACCATTAATTGTTCACCAGTTTTTTTGTTGTTGCAAGCAAATCAAATAATTATTACAACATGTTTATATACACCAAGGTCTCTGTCTTTGTTTTTTTACATCAGTTTTGTTTACACAAGTCCTTCTAATGTTTGGAAATAGTTATCATTTTATTGTGTGTGTGTGTGTGTGTGTGTGTGTGTGTGTGTGTGTGTGTGTGTGTGTGTGTGTGTCTGTGTGTGTCTGTGTTTTGTGTGAATGGAAGTGGTTCCTGCTAGAGTTCCCCTGAGCCCGGGGTCTGACGTCACTCTCCCAGAATGCATGGCTTCCAGCGCGGCGCCCAGCAGTCCAGGCCCGGACTCTAGAAACATCTCTAAAACTTGCTCCAAAATGTCGACATGGAGACGGAATGGAGGCTGGAAGGATAGCCGGACTGAGACTCATTCGGTGAGTAGTGTTGTGTCCGTGTGTGTGGCCCTGAGCCGGAGTGGAACCCTGCTCGGTAACATGTAGAGGAGTTAGCTCCCGTTACACAAACTCCGATACAACTTAGTTAGCGCTCATCTTTTGTTTTTTAACCAGCATGCTGCTTCGGCTAACTTCACCCACACTCACACTAACAGTAGTCAGTGTGTTCCCTCGGCATAAAACTACAGTAACTAACACTGGAACCGCCAAGCATTAATACGAGTTTCTCCTTCGCATCCGAATTATTTTGAACAGCAAGGCTAGCAGTCACATTTAGCCCCCGTCTGGTAATGACCCCGTTCCAACACTGAAGCGCTTCACTTCAGACTCCATCATCCAGCCAGTCTGCCGTCGGCCCGAGGGGAAGTTTTCCCTTTTCATTTTGCTCGAACAGAACCAACATTTTTGCAGTTATCTTCACACAATAGAGAGGGCTTAAGCAGAAAATGTGTGGGGATTAAAGCTTTATGGCAGCTCCATGCTGCGGACCCACAAGATGGCACTACCAGCTCCCTTCGCCGAACTTAAAGTCTTGTATTGCACCTTTTATCCAGACCCCCCGCGAGTGTAACTACGATAAATGTATGATGGCAGGAAGAACATCCACTGCTGGAAAATGTGTTGTGAAATTTCTACTTCAAAGTGGCGAGTCCTTTAAAGAAACAATCCTATATGCAGATGTTACCTAATATATTATCATTCCATAAATCAGAAAATACTGTCTACTGCCATTACAAAAATAAAATCACCATGGCTTAAGGAATAAAGGTGACGTAACCAAAATAATTGAGTTAGTTACAACATCTAGCATCCACTCAAAGTAGGGTAGCATGGTCCTGTTCATAGTGTTGCATCTCCTCCAGGAGCAAGATAGAAGTTCATATCTGGAAGAATAAATTGCAGAAATGTATTATATCCAATAGTAAAGCAAAAATGGGTCCTAATATCCTACATTTCGTTGATACTGTTAATACCTATAAAGTTAACTTTTTTTAAATGCCTCAAAAAGTTGACTTGAATTCACATTTTCAACGCAATTAGAAGTCAGTCTTTTCTTTTGACGATTTTTGCTGAACAGATAGCATGTAATATTATCGATATGTGGTCAGAAGGCCCTAGCTTAGAATATTTTTTTGTCAAGACTTCTAATAATTATCTGGTTGAACTAAATGACTAACATACTTTTATAGAAAGAAATCCATGTTGCATTACTACTGATTTAAGAGAGATATCATACTTTTATTGTTTTTGATGAACTTGGCAATATGCTGTCCTTACCGTTTACGATTTCTTTCAAACTATTTAATTCTGTAACTCATGCTTTACCAAATGGATTCATTCAACTAATGGAATTCTTCTTGAGTATTGGTGATAACACATAAATCAGCCTTTACTGATGTTTGATGGAATCTAATTAACCTGTTAAGCCCCGAGCCTGTTTTTCAGGTCTCAGGCTTGAAAATGACATTCCCAGAACAATGACTATATCTTCACTTCTAAAAGGGGTACATTAATAATCTTTTTTCTCAAAGCAATGATAAACCTGTGAGTTGGATGTAGAAAAGTCAGAATCAATATAGCATTTTTTTTTATTTTAAAGTAAATTCAGATTGAACAATGTAAATTATAGTGTCCGTCCAAAAAAAACATTACTTATAGTGAAAACCACCCTTGAATGATGGGATAGTAGACTACAAGCTTTAGGAATCCAAACTATAACATATTATAAGTACCCTGTATCAAGATTGATGCAAAACAAGTGACATTTGACCTTTTTATAGAGGTTTAGCAAAAAAAAAACACTTCTGGGGTCATTTGGGTGGATTTGCCATATCTCTGGCCCCCCTCGGTCGATTTAGATGATTGACACCTCTTTTGAATGGTTAGAGCCAATAGAATCGAGAGGGAAGTTGATGATACTTGTAATAAAGTATTTATACCGTGAGTTCTGTGCTAAGTGCGTTAGCATTTTTTCGCTCAGGGCTAATTCAGAGGCGCTGCTTTAGAGTTGTGTTTTGTTTGGTAAAAATTGTTCATATCGTCAGTTAGCTGAGTTTCTTCCCGCTAAGTGGGTATGACAGATCAATAGGTTGTTAAATGTTAAGAAGCACTCAAACGCTGTTTCTTGCAGATGTTGCGTTTTTGCCGTGGGGCTCAACAGGTTAAAGGGTTTCCAACAGAATTGCTCGAACCCCTTTTGATCGCACAGGAAGTTGAGAAACTTGGAGGAGGGGCTTGTCACATTGGTATAGCTTTCCACATTAAAAGTCAGCACACCTTAAACCAGAGTCGTTGTTGCCACTGCTAGCCAGAGTTCCTTCAATTATCAAACAACCAGCAGTTGGTTTTGTTGAGCAGTAGCATTTATTCTCCAACAAATAGATGGTACACACACTGCACGGCTACGTTCCAGCTGACGTCCTACTCACTGCACGCACACACCGTTGTTCTCTAGGCTGCTCTCTCGTCATCACTTGCCATCATTTCTTCTGATAAAAAAACCCCCACAACTGCATTAAACGCCCACAGCAAACAATATATACACACATACATATGCTTGCAATCATTTTTTGACAACTAGTGCCGTAACTATGCTACGCTGCTGCAAAGCGGGAGCATCAATTGCTTTACTACTCCATTCAATTATTGCTAATATTGAACGTGTCGCAGGTCCAAACTGCACAGAAATACATCCAAAAAGTGTGAACAGTCCTCGAGATTGATGTTCTATTTTGCAAATAAACCTCTCAAAGTGGGGGACAAAATTGGCCATTTCCAAAAGTGTCCCCAGTATAAATGATGCCTGTGCTTGCCATGGTATTTTGAGCTGAATGGAGATGATCTGTGGTTGGTGGCAAAGTTCGGCACATAATTACTAACTTGCACCGTTACACATATACTCTCTTGCCCCTTCTCACTCACCGCCTCGCTCTCTTAACCAAATATGCTAGTTTTATACACAAACTTTTCATCTTTGCATATTATTTTAGTTTGATTAACATGAATTTCCAAAAGATGCCCAGGCCTAACAAAGGGTTAAATTAGACCTGAACTAACAAATTGAGTCAAACGTGTTACAATAAGCATATGCTCCAAATGCTTTAAAGAAGAGATACAATGACAGGCAAGGTGGCTCAGTCAGTAGGCGCTTGGACTGTGAGCCGTAGTGTCGCCGGTTCAAGTCCCCGAACAGACCTAAATATGGAGTGTGGACTGCTACTTGGAAAAGGCCCAGTTCACCTCCTGGGCCCTGCCGTGGTGCCCTTGAGCAAGGCACCGGACATCCCCCTTCCCCCTTCACTCCCATTGCTCCCCGGGCGCTGTGCAATAGCTGCCCACTGCTCCTGGTGCTAGGATGGGTTAAAAGCAGAGAATAATATATATGTACTACTGTTGTTTATATACATTTTACTATCATTATTATCATATTATCCTTTACTGAATCGGTGATGAAAAAAACCAAGTGGATTTATTTCTATTAAAAAAAGAAAAGCGTTGTTGGGTTAGTGTAAGTGTAATCCCTTACACCTGTAACACTGACTGCAACATCAAACCTAGCTCAGGTGATGGATTGCAGGAAATAATGCCTCGGTCTCTGGAGTAAACCTTTGAAAAGCGACGGCGGCACAGACAAAGGGTACAGTGGAGAAAAGCACATGATCTCAATTACAGGTTATAATTTAAAAACAAACAAAGACAGAAATACATCCTGCCAATGTAACCAGGCCTCTGATTTTTGCTAAAGCTATTACCTGGCTACATTGCCTTATTAACCTGTATCCTCTTTTTGTCTGTAAAATGGACACAAATCATCAAATAAGACATTTCTGGTCAAATATTATAATAATAATAACACAATTAATTTATAATGCACTTTTGCATGTAGCAAAACGTTTTTTTGTCTAGCATCAGCCCATGCAAAAACACTGCAGCTCCCCAATACTTCCCGGTCTTCCCAGCTGCTGGGCTGACGGGGTAGTGTGTGGGATTACTGATAGAGAGTGTGTTGTTGGTCTATAGAGAGAGGGAGAGACTTGTGTGTGCCCATGAGTTTGAAGTTAGCCTTGAGGTTATAGCTCTGAACATGGCAGTGAAGTGTACAGTTTTGTTGTTGAATAAATAATGCAACTCGTCAATACCCAAGCCAAATCCTGATCTGTTGCCATCTGCTGCCTAAAGGGACCACTTATGGAAAGGTTTTGTTAGGATTGTATCCATACTGATACCAATACTGCTTATCAATACTGGTATGTATTGATACTCTGGTCAATTAAACTCTCCATAATTTGGTGGAACAAATAAAAACATTACATGAAATAGATGTGAACAGATTACCAGTTATTAAATTGTTACTTTTGTCCAGAAAAAACTATGTCCTGTAGCCTCTCAGATGCAAAAAAAGAAAGGAAATAACTTGAAACAACATTTAGAAAAAACAAAGATCTGGGATTTTTTTCCCCCAACTTTTGGTAACAGACCAGACCAAGCCCCCAGAGAGAGCTGTGGCCGTTAAAGTCGTTTTTGTTGCCAAACGGTGTTACTGAAATTAGTGTCGGTCATGTGAAGCCTTTAGGCTCAAGGATATTTTTGTTCCTGTCTGAACAATTGCCCTTATTTAAATCATTAGGTAGAGTCATTTTCCCTCTCCATTCATGTGACTGAGATTGGAGGTCAGGTTAAAGGGAAATGAAAAATGACTGGAAGATTCCAGAATGATCCATGCATTTATTTTTTAAGTATGATTGTAAAGTTTAAACTTAGGCTTACCTAGCCAATATGCTAGGCTAGCCATTGGCTACATAACATACCTAAACAACCTGCACTCCACTGTGCTGAAGCTCTGAAAATAGTTTTTCACAAACCGTAACATAACATACTACAAAGACCGATAACACAACTCATCAACATTTTGGTACTGTCCAATCAAGGACTGGTACCAGTTCAGTAGGGCTTCCCTCGACTACACATCAAAGTTGAACGTTCTCCTGCTGTAGGGATGGGTACCGAAACTCGGTAGTAAACAGGCCCCCGGGGCTACATATTTAAAGACCGTGGTATTGATAAGCTCCAACGTTATCGGTTTTGTTATCGGTACTGAAGAAATAAAAAAATTGTATATAAAACAGATTTCATATTTATTATTGCTACATAAACGTTATCTTGCACATTTTATCGAACCAACTCCGTGTCTAACTTGCAATATCATTATTTCCACTCTCTACACTCACTACACAGCGATCTCTCTCTCACTTCTGTGTGAGAGGGTCGGTCCGTTCACTCACAGACACGCTGCAGCAACACACAGATCTGCCAGGGACGGAGAGAACGGAGCGTTCAAAAGTATAGTGACACTCTACAAGGCTCGATGTGGACAACGCTCGTTTGCCATTAGTGTTTTCGCGTAAGCGCGGTAACATGAGCAATCTGTCTAAACATCAAGCCAAAAGGCATCATATTCAGACGGAGAAATGCAGAATTTTCGACTTCCATAATTCATGCTCTGTTGCCCCAATTACAAGTAATTGTATCACGTCAGGTGGGCAGAGGTGAGAGAAGTTAAGAACTCAGTTGTTGTATTTAAGTAAAAAAGTGTATAAATACTCTCTTACAAGTAAAAGTCCTGCATTCAAAATGTTACTCAGTAAAAGTAGAAAAGTATTAGCATCAAAATATAGTGAAAGTAGCGACAGTAAAAGTAGTCATTGTGCAGATTGGTCCATTTCAGAATAATATATATGATATGTTTTATAATGATTGATCATTAAAGTGTTCTCAAAGCTGGTAAAGGTGCAGCTAGTTTGAATGGCTTTGTATACTGCAGGGTAGCTTGAGGATTTACTCCAGGTGGAACTAAAGTCTGATTTAACACTTGATTATATTTCATCATTCATCCACATCTGTGAAGTAACTAAAGGTATTAAATACATGTAGTGGAGTAAAAGTACACCATTTACCTCTGAACTGTAGTGGATTAGAAGAAAAATTGAAATACTCAAGTAAAGTACAGACCCTCAAAATGGTTCTTAAGTAAAGTACAATATAATAATAATATATATTTTATTTATTTCATATTTAAATGAAGCAATGTTAATTTGTACTACAATTTGTTTAGTTTTTCCCTTTAAAAAAAATAACAAAAAGTACAGATAAGAATACCGTTAAAGTACCTGGGGCTTCATTTATAAACGGTGCGTACGCTCAAAAGATGGCGTACGCCAGTTTCTAAGCAATGTTTGCGATTTATAAAAAACAAACTTGAGGGGAAAATGTGCGGTCCTCCACGCAAACTCTGACCCATGAGTACGCACTAAGCACAAAAACGGGAGAGACGAGGAACTGTGACACCGTTGGCAAAGGAAGAATGGAGAGAAATATGTGGAAATAATACCATAAATAGAATGTTACCTCATGTATCATATATGAAGAAATCATTTGCAAACATTGATTGAAGCCAGTCTTAAAATGATTAAACAAACGCCTGTTTGAGACTCCTCAGTGCACACAAAAACCTAACTTGGAGAAATAAATATATATTGAAAACCACCTTGAATATGTTGTCTTAATGTTATGACATGTATTCTCATAAATGATGCGGTAAGCAGAAGGACAGAATTACGTCTAAACTGAGGCCGTTTTGTATTTACGAGCATGGTTTTATATATTATCATCGTTAATCATGTTTTATGCCGTTTGCTAAGAATTGATAAGTCGCTCATAAAACACAGGAGGTATGGAAACTAAGAACACCATATATTTGGTAGATTTGGCAGCTGATATTACACAACACATTAGTTTTATTTCATTTAAGTGGTGGATAGAGTTGCTGCGGGGGGGGGGTTGAGACGCACAGGCTGCAGTGGAGACGCTGCGCACAGCTGATCGACAGCTTCGGACCACTTATTTATTTATTTTGGTGACGATCCGACCTCCATGCTGCTACTCTGGTTCAAACTGCATCCACCAAACAATGTGATTTGTCTCCACCTCCCCAAAAGAACCTAAATCTGACACGGTGTGAGATTGACTATTTATAGGCAAATATGGGCGTTACATGAAGCATTTCGAGTTGATTGTGAATTATAAAGGGAAACCGACGTAGGACGTGCCGCACGCAAGTCCTACGCCTTCATTAAGAAGTATCGATAAGATACCGTTAAAACCTATACCCATCTCTATCCTGCTGTGTTGCCTCGGGCAAGTAAATTAGATTGTAATCTAATTCCCTAAAATTATTTAAAAAAATATGTCGTAGAACAAAAAGTGAAAATCTCCAAAGCTTGTGTTAACCACAGATCTTATCTAAGGTTTCTAATCAAAAACATCTTCAAATCCTGCATCATTATACATTACATGTTACTTGTTAGACGCTTTTATCCAAAGCGACTTACATACTCAATACTGTGGACAATCCCCACAGGAGCAATTTGGGGTGAAGTGTCTCAGGGACACAACGACATGCTGACTGCAGTGGGGTTTGAACCTGTGCCCCCTTAATCCGAACACCAACGCTCTATCCACTGCGCCACACGCATCACTCTTCATAATGAAGGATCCTAGAAGATAGAGTCCATGGATCAGTTGCCATTAGTGAAGTCCCATAAAGATGCAGTCCTTGCATCTCACCCGTCATTGAGAATAATCTTTTTCTTTTCTTCACTTATCTAAACTAAAACTTCTGATTAGTTCACGGCAGCCAGGGCTCAGGCTATTGTAGAAAGAACCCGTTCAACACAGGGGATCTCCATTTTTGTGTCTGATAGAAGGTAAGACTGAAGGGACAACTAATCAAATGTTGTTTGCTATTGTTTTGCGCACAGAGGGTCCGCCACGTTAAGTGCTGTTCCAATCCAGCAAGTGGGGAGTGAGTTATCAAGTCCTCCAACAGAGAGTCTGCACCGGTCCGGACTTCACCTGCTGCTCTACCTGACCGACCCAACGCTGTTTCTGTCCGTCATGAACAGTGGTGTAGTGGTCCGTGGACGCGGGGGATCGCCGAGCCCCCACCTTTTTGAAGCATGATTTTTTTTTTTTTAATAGTCTAATAAATATAAAATAATTGCCAGCGTTATCAGTTGCAAGTGTGTATTTGTTGTAATAATGACGAAAACATAATACATTTCACCGTAATTATAATAAAAACGTAGCTCACGTATTTATGCAACTTGATTTGAAGCGTGTGAGGGGCAGCACCGTGTGTGTGTGTAGGGTGACCAGCTGTCCTGCTTTGTGCGGGACTGCACACACAGCATTTTTATCATTTTACCCGCGTCCCACAAATTGAGATGTCCCGCATTTTTTAAACGGCATCATGTAAGTTGCGCTGACAGGCGACAGAGGTCCACAGAGGCCCACAGTGTACCCCTATCCCCCCCCCCCCGTTGACAGTTCATGAGCGCGTCCATAGTGTCTCCCCCGTCCCCCCAGTCAAAAAAATCCCCACTACACCACTGGTCATGAAACACACTGTTACAAACAGTTCCTGCAAACATTTACTGGCAAACTGCTCCTAACAACATAAACAATAAATATCGTCATACTGACATTAACAACTTCATGTAACCTCGTATTTATTTTACTTATACCCGTGTCTAGTCTAGAAAACGGTAAACGTAGTTTGTTTATTTACAGACTGTTACAAAAACCATGCAGCTTATAATGGAGCCTCATTCAGCTGTGAGTGTGACTGCAGATGGAGTTCGCTCCGTCACGTAATTGGAGTGGGTAGGGGGCAGTTTGAGCAATGTTGTTTGTGCAGTACACTGACCAAACACTGGTGGCCTAAACTATGTTAGGTAGCTTTCTGGGGAAGAAAGTCAGATACAGCAGCATCTCGTGGCTCTTGTTGGCACAACCATCTTTGTAAATATTCAATATAAAGTTTACAACACTAAGAAGAGGTTGTAAGGTCTCAGTTCACATCCTGGATCCTGCTGGTTCACCTCCTGGGCCCTGCAGAGGTGCCCTTGAGCAAGCACCGGACAATGCACTTGTTGGCTATGCGCTGTGATGAATGCACCTTATGGATATTTTAGGTGGAAAGAAAAAAGATTTGGTTTTCACCCAGAAATATGCTGGAAGTTAGTATTGTACAATTGTGAATACTCGCCAACGGTACTACGCTTTACATGGTATTGACACATTTTGTTATCAACAAGTAGTAATGATTATAAATATTTAAAAGAAAACTATCAATATTCAGGGTAGATTATAACTAGTACTTAAATTAAGATTAATGATTTAAAAAAACTTTCATTTTATTTATATATATATTATTTATAAATAAAATTAACTTAAAAGACAATTGTTATTCTCTGGTGCTAACACTACTACCACTAAAGATGATAAGGCCTGTGTGCCTGTGTTACATAAAGTATAGACAGGTGGACACATTGAAGTATATTTAAAATGATCAAATGCAAAAAAGATATGCAGTTTTATTCTTTAGTTATTAAAGTCAGCTCATCCAGCATGATTTTACTTGCCAAACGATATTATTTGACACTTATCTTTTCTGTTTTTCAGGTCTCTGACGATGCCAAGCTACCTCTGTGATTCTGCTGCTGTGACTCTGGCTTTCAGAGCTGCTGAATACTAAAATAGACTGCAGGACAACAGAAGAGCTTTTCACAGGAAAACACACAGACCCAGTCAGAGCTTCCAAAGCTCCTCATCACCACAGCCCTTTTGGGGTTGCTATGGCAGCTGCTGTCACAGAAACCAAGTGCTGGACACAGGCTTGCATCAGTAAGGCAGGACAGACCACTAGTCATTGCCACAAGAGAGCATCAAACCGTGAACAAACAGCACTTATTAACAGCATTAATTCTAGCACTCTAAGTTTACAAGACGACCAGAGGTCTGCAGGCTGATGCTCGGCTCTCTGGAGGATCCTCATGAGTCTTGTCTGTGTCTGCTCAGGCTCTTGGCCAGGGTCCCTGTGCAGCCGCACAGCCAGTACTGTTCCTTCTGTTAGACCATGTTTCACCAGCAGGACCATCTGAAGAGCCATCTGCCAGACAGCCACACAGCCAGCAGGCAGCTCTTCCACTGCCAGGAGTGTGGGAAGCAGTACAACACCCAGCTGGGCTACAGACGACACCTGGTGGCAGCCCACAGTGCTTCAGCAGGCCTGCCCGGTCCAGAGGGGCCCCCCTCGCTGCTGGAGCACCTTGGCAGCCATATTGACAGGCCTCCACCATCAGAGGGCAACAATAACACTGCTGTGCCTGTGAGAGAGAGGAAGTACTCATGTGAGCGATGCGACCGCCGTTTTTACACTCGCAAGGATGTGCGGCGTCACGCTGTGGTGCATACCGGGCGCCGGGACTTCCTGTGCCCGCGATGTGCACAGCGCTTTGGACGAAGAGACCACCTGACCCGCCATTTGAAGAAGAGCCACGCGCAGGAGTCAGGGTTGATGCCACCCTGTACACCCAGCACACCCGTTGCTACACCGACCCCTGCCCCCCAGTGCCCTGTGAAGGAGGAGCCTAGCCCTGTGGTCTCTGATATGGGCTCTGTCTCCAAGGAGCCCATGGAGCCTTTCTCCAGGGACATGTACAACTCATACCCCATGACCAATGCTGTCCCTGGGATGGGTCACCCTCATGGCCTCATGCAGGGGTCATTGTCCTCGAGTATGGGTGTGGCCCGCCACATGCCCCCCCAATCTTCTCAACATCACCACCTGCAGCCTCCTGTGGCCTCGCAGCAGCAGCAGCCCTACAGCAACATGGCCAGGTACCAGCACGGATCTACCTCATATCCTCGCGCCGACGTGGACAGTTTCCTGCTGGACCTGCAGAGTGTGCCCCCACCTCACCTAAGTGCAGTCAACTCCTCTACCTCTACTTCTGCCTCCCCTCAGAGGGAGGTGCTGGGTGAAGGCGTGGGTGCTGCCAGCGACCCCCATCTGCTGTCCAGGAGCCCGGCTATCTCCTCCACCGAGCTGTCCTGCACCACTAACATGGACCTTGGGCCTCTGCTGGGCTTCCTGCCCTTCAGCCTGCCGCCCTACAGCCCTCACATGGGGATGGGGGGGTTAGTGATGAGCTATCCACCCGCTACCACCACCTCCCCTCCATCCTCTTCCTCTGGGCTGTCCAGCCAGGCTCCAGGGCCGTTCACCTTCTTCCAGCCTTCACAGGCTCATGTACCACAGGGCCCGGGAGCCCATAACCACAGCCAGCTACCTCAGGCATACAGCAGTCCTGCTATGAGCACTTCTAGCTCCCTACCTCACTACTACCAGGCTTTTCAGCAGTAAGCAGCTCTGTCCCCACAAACGCTGCCTTCACAGGCTTTTTCATGAAAAGGGTAAAACATGAGAATGGCATCTTTATTGTATGTGTGACTTTAGCCTGTCAGTGCTAATGATGCTAATCTAATTTTTTTTTTTTTTAACACAACAAATCACCTCATCAGTATTACCTCATTATTTAAAAAGGAATCTTGAACGTTTGAGGAATCGAGATGGTCTCACTACAACCAAAGTAGAGTTCTACTTTTTGGTCAGACCTGTTACCAACAGTGGATGCACTTAACACACTTGTCACAGGCGCTGCACAATGCTGGGAGTTATCCAGTTTTAGGTTATCATGGGAAATGCTACTGTGTTAGGGTATGTCACCCTCCTTACTAAAGAAAAAATGAACTTGCATTATCAACATAACCTGAAAGCTTACTTTGTTGACATGTCAAATATGTTGCAGAGCTTTTTACTGAAGTTAGCATGCTAATGGACTCGGCGCTTTTACAAACCTAACCTGTAAAGCTAGTCCTGTTTCTGGGGGTTTCTCGTGTGGCACTGTGGGGCCAGACTACTACAGGGCTGCCCTGAGGGCTTGTCATTATACATCTCTCTATAAATCCAAATGGGCAGAACAACAGAGGATTCACAGCTTGGCTGACCCTGATCCCCACTGGGAGGCTGCTACACCAGGAGGAGCGCTCAGGGAGGCAGACTACAGTCAGCAGTTGTATTGAATTCAATTAGAGCTAACCCCAGCGCCCGTTGTGGGCCACAACTGCTGTCCTGTCACAGGTAGATCCAGGGTCCTGCTGTCTGTGTCCCAGTGGCTGCGTGCGGCTTCTGACAGTCTGTCTCTCTGTAGTCTCTTAGGTGGGGGGGGGGGGGACAAGAAGAAGTTGAGCTACTTTGGATGGTCTAATAAAACAAATCAAAGCATATACATGTTCAGCCCCGGGTCAGTGGCAAAGGAAACAAAGCTTTGACTGAGGTCAACTACAGGCTGACGCAACATGACAACATTATAAGGTAGCAGTGGGTTTTTGACCCACTGAGTTTTGGCAGTTTAGTTTGATTTGACATATTCTTGCCCTACTGTTGGTTAGTAGGCTTTCTTTGTTCATATTGTTGACTGGACATTTAGATTGCATGAAGCCAGTATTAGAGGTGAAATTCTAGCCCTTAATTCTTTGGAGCAGGTGGCTTGACCTTACACATTGCACCTGGTTAACTCTCCAAAACATGTCATCCAGTGACATACATATTTCACTAGACCAGAATTGACCATTGATGAAATTATATAAGTGTTGTTCATTTAACCCTTTACTGTGTTTGGCCAGAAATTCTCAAAATCAAGTGCAGTCAATAACATATACAGTTAACACAAACTGTGAAGATTGACTGCACAACTATTATTAGTTAACTGAACAACTAGTAACTGTCAAATGTCACACATGTTCATAATAATTGAACTGCAAAGGCATTTTAGTAACAGAATCTAAAATGCAACAAAGTAGCTCTTTGCCAGAGTCCTCATTGGAAGCCCTAGGATTGTTGGGTGATTTGAGGTTATATCACCTTGGTGAAACAATCTCTAATGCTAAATAGATCCTTTTTGTTGGCAGTATTGCCTATTATAACTATTGAAATGCACTTGCGTTTCATTTTAAATATTACAGGCCTTTAAAGCTTGAAGTCATGCCAAATCACAGGAGGAGGAAAGCTGCTGCACCACTGCTGTCAACTGTTTTTGAATGGTAGGGTTTTAAAAAGAAAAATAAATGTTTTACCTATACCGCACAACTTGACTGGATTCTACAAGAAGCTACCTATGGAATCCAGTGTGAAATTCCCTCAGAACTTGTATCTGCTAATAACACTAGTCAGCACTCCTGGCATCTCAGGGAGACTCCTCAGGGAGTCTTACGCTGTCTGATGAACAGGGCCTCAGAGAGCAGGGTAGCAGCGGCTTGTTGTGTTGACCTTGAATCTGTTAAAAGGTCAAACAGGGAACTCTGAAATGTACATTTGCCCACTCTGTGCTAACCAGGTCACTGGTCTCAGGGTTGCTGCCCGTGTCCCACAACATACATAAAAACATATGCCCTGTATTGGAGCATGGTGGGAATGAACCCTATTAGCCATTGCAGCGAACCCACACTCGGTGTCAATTCAATTTGTTATAGGAGTTATTGATTGTCTGCGTCCAGGATAAGGCCAACCCCAACTGTGACAGTAAGATGATCTTGAATCAAGGCTAGATAAATATGCTCAATCAGAAAATGTGGCTATGACATGCAAAGATTTGACAGCGCTTAAAACACATCTGTGAAACATAATTGTTCAAATCCCGCCATGTGTCAATCATAGCACTACAGCCTTGGGTAAGGAAAGCACTTGACAATATGTTAATGAATCGATATTTGAGTCTGAAGTAGAGGTCATCCAGGTCTCTACTTATTTTCCATGGTAAAAGGTAGCAACCCTAGCTACTTGACCTGAAGCACTTGAGATCAGCATTGTGATTAGGCAGAAGGAATAGTCCCAACCCTCCCTGTTACCTGGATGTACCCGGGCTGAACCTGTGACCCGCTCGCCGTGAGGGTCTGATGGTATTCCTGAATGGAACGCAGCATCAATTCTACAAAGGACTTCCAGAGCACTTGAACCCTTTTCCTATCTCTTACTATGTTACTGTTGGTATTAACACCCATCCACAAGGCTGGGGTGCTGGATCTCAAGAGCATCTGATGTCCTTCATACTAAAAGGTGACCTCCCCCCTCTCCTGTCTCTGATCCAAACCAGCAGCCTTCTCATAATGGAGGCTCCACTCATGACGTTGGTCTGTTAGTGGAGATAATGTGAGTGAGGATAGATGATATCAGAAAGAAGATGGTCTCCCTTTTGCCTTAACTCCATGAACTGATTGTTGAAGGACTTCTCTCACTAGCATTATTACCGGCCTCCAAGTGTTGCACCGATGTCTTAAAATACTACTGTTGTGCCTCTCTAAGAGTGTCTAATCTCCTGACTGGGTTTAAGCACTTAAGACATTTCTAAAAAAACAAAAGGATGAATTTGATCTGTACCTCAAACACGCAGAAGTGTGGGTTTCTGTTTTTATTTGTTTTTGCTTCTAGTTATTTTGGCTCTTATTTGTGCCATTAGATTGAAACTATAAAAGTAGTTTAATGAATCTAAACTCTTTATCTAGCTACAGACGTTGACATTATAATTTCGTCAAATTTTCTACCTCTACATTTTTGTATATCTTTCTGCAAGAATCATTAGAAATAGTTGTAACTTGTTAGGCAGATTGGACCATGTTGAAGATGCTCATATGCTCCGAGTTCCTCTCTGAAGGGCTGGGTACACACAGGTCCTGGTGGTGTATCCCACAGCCAAACATTGTTCTCTTTACTTGCCTTTAATGATATTTCTACTTATGTACTACCTCAGAGAAGAGACAGGTGACTGTCCGTCTAACTGCAGAGAAAATGTCTGTGTAGAGTTTTATTTTTGTCAGATCAAGCACATGTACTTTGTAACTCAATAGTTTTTTACTGAGGGTAGCTCACAGCAGGATGTTGTAGCACCTTGCCTGTTGGCTCCTCTGCATTTGTTCCGTCTCAGTGCCTCTGCCTCTTCAGTCTGGAATGTTCCCTCTGTTTAGAACCGGGCCTCTGTCTGAACCAATACCACAGTTGCATGTCGGAATTTCACAAACACATTGATTGACTTTGAGGATTTTCACTGTGAACGACATCATGGCTGCTCCTGCGTGCTGCAGAGTGATGAAGAAGAAGGATGCCTGTCTGCATCATGGCTGCTCCTGCGTGCTGCAGAGTGATGAAGAAGAAGGATGCCTGTCTGCATCATGGCTGCTCCTGCGTGCTGCAGAGTGATGAAGAAGAAGGATGCCTGTCTGCATCATGGCTGCTCCTGCGTGCTGCAGAGTGATGAAGAAGAAGGATGCCTCTGCATCATGGCTGCTCCTGCGTGCTGCAGAGTGATGAAGAAGAAGGATGCCTCTCTGCATCATGGCTGCTCCTGCGTGCTGCAGAGTGATGAAGAAGAAGGATGCCTCTCTGCATCATGGCTGCTCCTGCGTGCTGCAGAGTGATGAAGAAGAAGGCCTCTCTGCATCATGGCTGCTCCTGCGTGCTGCAGAGTGATGAAGAAGAAGGATGCCTCTCTGCATCATGGCTGCTCCTGCGTGCTGCAGAGTGATGAAGAAGAAGGATGCCTCTCTGCATCATGGCTGCTCCTGCGTGCTGCAGAGTGATGAAGAAGAAGAAGAAGGATGCCTCTGCATCATGGCTGCTCCTGCGTGCTGCAGAGTGATGAAGAAGAAGAAGGATGCCTCTCTGCATCATGGCTGCTCCTGCGTGCTGCAGAGTGATGAAGAAGAAGAAGGATGCCTCTGACCTGTGTTTGAACACTGGAAATGATGATGGACATTTGTCATTATTTTCAAAAATGAATGGAGCACTTGAGAAATAAGCGGCTGCATCTGGTAATCATTGGCTTGGGGACATCAGTTTGGATATCCCATCTTTGCAGTTTCACACAAGGCCATATGGGACCCCGGACATTCAGGGCCCCTTGAAGGCCCCAAATGTCATGGTGTGTTTACAGTTTATGGTATTTTGATCAATTGCAGATATGCACAACCAAACAATGATATAAGCTGGACTACCCTGATGATGTCCTGCATGTTCACTGCTGTCCTTCCATCACACATGCTCTCTGCCCTGCCTCTACAGCCTTGAACCAGTCTGAGCGCACACACACACACACACACACACACAGACACACACACACTGACACACACTGACACAGGAGCAATACATGCCAAACCCACTTAAACACAATGGCACTTTGGGTTCAGTATCTTGCCCAAAGACGACTCAAGACTTCAGGTGCCTGGGATAGAATCACAGACCCCCTCCTGAGCCCCCACACAATGTTAAGGCAGGCATAATAAACATTAGGGTGGTGGTGGAAGGTACTGACATGATGAAAAAAGACAATTTTAATATAGGTCAAAAATCCATTGCTACACGATGTTGTCCATGTGGGCGGCCAGCAGCAACATGTTGCCCAGTAGAAGGACAAGTTAGAGGACGGGACAGGGGACATGTTGGAGCATTCCAGACTGATGGTGGAAGAGCAGAGGACCCCGGATCATTTCACTTAAGGATCCTCCAGGGCTGTTCTGGTGTGTTGCATTTAGGTCGACACCTTTAACTTAGATATATTTTGCATTAGGTGTTTGTATTATCATTAAATAGATTTTAGAAGACAGTGAAAAGAACATTTGTCATTTTCTGATTGTCTGAACATAAAGTAATACAAAATAAATAAGTCTTTAGATTTCCACTGTGCCCCTGTGTTTTACTTTTGTTGAATATTGAAAGTTGGTCTATAATGGTCTGTCACTTTGTTAGGAAAAGTGGCGGGGAATCATTTGTTCAGATTCTAAAAAACACTACTACATTAAGCGACCCCTGCAAACAATTCATACACACTGTATATACATACCTACTGTATGCTTTTGACAACTAGAGCAGTAACTATGCTACGCTGCTGCAAGACAGGAGCATTGATAGCTTTACTATTCTCTATTCAATGATTCCTAATACTGAATGTGTCTCAGGTCCAAACTGCACCACTTGGGTTATCAGAAATACACCCAGAGAGTGAGAACACTTCTCCAGATTGAACAGGTTCTATTATTCATTCTCAAAATGTACAATTATTTTTTTTAAACAAATGATCCTAATGCAAAGTGGTGGGGACAAAATTGTCCGTTACCAAAAGTGATGGGGATATGTCCCCAATATAAATGATGCCTTTGATCATAACCCTAACCTATGATGAAGGAACTTCCACATATTATATATCCATACCTCTTGATGGATGATAGGACCCTCAGCAGACTGTTTGCACATGTATGAAGGGAATGAATACAGTGGACTCACTTTCATTTGGGAAATAGTGAACTAGTCCAGTACACAGCTCCAGTGAAGTAGAAGCATTTCTCTTGGGCTCTTGTGAACGGGATCATTGAGACCCGCTGCTCTGTCATCCAGCTCATTGTGCTTCCACACAGCTGTGGGCCTGACTTATGGTGTGCACATAGTTATACAAACTCAAGTGTAGCAAAAATTAAGATTTAAACATTCTAATTACAATCATTCATTCATTGCAAGATTGTTCCCATTATGTTGGAGTATAGGTCAATAAGAATAATTCCAAGGGGTTCATACATGTTCTGACCACTACATAAAGAGCCACCTAGAATCTATTCAGTTATTCTTTATCTTATTAAACATAACATCAAATAGGGAGTGGTCCCAATTTGGGAACATATTTGGTTCCAGCAGCATGTAAACAAGGCATTGCACACAATGGAAAGATGGAAAGGAGTACAAAATAAACATGCGTAAGCATAACATATAAACATCTCAAAATAGGAAATAAAAACAGAACTTTCACTTGAAGTAAAATATATACATAATGGCAGTGGAAGATATATATCAGAATATTGTCTTTCAAATATACAATATGAGCCGCATTTCAAAGATGTATCGTCATGTCACATACACAACTACGGTGCAGTCATGCAATGAATGAGAAACGTAGGTCACAGGATCTTCAACAGTGCAATTACAATAACTCTTACAGTAAGAGTAAAAAGAGGGAGGGGAAAGATACCGTGTGTTTTTAAAAAACATTTCCAGTTGTTCTCTGGAAAACTTTGATGATGAGTAGTCGGCTACGGCAACAGACAATGTACAGTCTTTCAAATAGTTTCTCCAGAGTTTGGTTGGGGTTTATTTTTTAACTGTTTTTTCTGTCAGTCTACTCCTCCACAGTAGGTGGCGGTAATGCACCAAATCATTGGTTTCCAACCGCCAATCAACCTCCAAACAAGATGAAGATTTTTGATTTTTAAAACAAATGTTATTTGCATTTGTTTTAACTATACACCCACCCTGCAAAAGAGTCGGAACAAACCTAATACATTACAAAATCATATAATTAGAGAGTCATTCTCCCCCAGTGAGCACAGAACCTGCCCAACAGCGCACACATCCAGAAACCCCAGAAGAAGAAGAAGAAGAAGAAGAGAAGAAGAAGAAGAAGAAGAAGAAGAAGAAGAAGAAGAAGAAGAAGAAGAAGAAGAAGGGCACGCCCCCTGAAGTTAGCATCTCTTTATACATCCATGGTTAGCATAGATAGCTAACGCCGATTAAGCTCACTAAGTCGCGCAATAGTAGCTCTTAGCCTGTGAACAATTTTAAAGCGGAGTGGCCACAATGAGAGACGATTATTTGTGAGGAACGACCCAACCCACGGTAGGTCACAGGCCGGCGTGTCCGGGGCCACAGCAGTAGCTAGCTGCTGATCTGAGTAAACTTTGGTTGAAGCATAGTGATCTGGTAATATAACATGGACTCGTCCTCCCTCAATGTGTTGTCTTGTTTGTCAGGACACTTAAAGTACATCTAATTAAGGTTTATAGCACAAGAATAAGACTGATAGACATCTGACGGGTAAAACGAAAGGAGTCATGAGCTAATGATAACTGGGTTTAATGTGTTTCCTGACAGCTTCGATCCTAACAAAGACTAACGTTAGCATGCACTGACGTTATTTCGTCTTTACTGGATACATTCAGTAATGTCTGCGTCGTTTCATGACTACAGTTTGTGTTGGTTTTTACATATATCAGCTTACAGACAGTCAGAGCATGCGTACAGTGTGAAAGGTCACATCTGACTCACTTTAATGGCATCCGGACACTCAGCCTCACAATAATCGCGGACTGTCTCCGAGACCGACAGTTTCACGCCATGGACACAGAACCCGAGTGGTGTCAGTCCGGGTCTGACTGCTGGCAGCCCGGGCCTGAGTCAGCTCATTGGACCGCTAGCTGCATGGCTAACCGTGCTATCTAGCTAGCGGCTGCTAACCGTTAGCAGATACTTTAAAATACAGCTCTCTGTCCAAATACCATAATTCACATCATTAATACATTTCCTGTCTTCAAACTGGACTTGTACAATGTACTGACATGTTAATGACAGGTTCATCCACTCAGCTGAAGGTCAAGGAATGATTCATGTCACCATTATCTATGACCGTGTAATAACATCTAATGACATCTTCATGAAAGGTCAGATTAAAATGACAGCTATTGTCAAACCAACTACATAATGTGGTGTGATGTTAAGACAACACATTAAGAATTAAATTAAACTAAAGTTTTATAATAAGGCTTTCTGGTTCTGGGTTAACTAATCATGACAAACACAACTCAAACAATTGTAACAATGCATTATAATTGTCATCATTTACTGAATGACACTAAATGACATCAGTCAAATAAATGACATGTTCCTGACAGGAGTCATGCCAGGCGGTAGTAGCACCGTCGGTATAGACTTGGCTGGAAACCGGTTATCCACTAACCGTTACCTAGTAAACATTTTCAACATGGTCTCAACCACTTGTTTCTAGTCTTTTAATACAGAATATTGTTTGTTTTGTATAATATGGTCCACATTGAAATGGACAATGAAGCAGGGTATGCAATAGGATGTAGCTAGCTGTGAGTGATCATTACCATGGTTTTGTCTGGTTTAGGTGATCTTCGGTTTTCATCTTAAAACTTCCTCATGTGTGTTTACACTTCTTGAAACTTAATTGTAACATTTTCAAGTGTGTGTCTCTGCAGACCTGAGATTTGGTACCTGTCAATATTTTCTTATTTGGTCCATCAGGCTTACAATACCACACTACTGGAGTAACATTGTTGTGTTTCTAAGCAACCTCTTGTTGAACTGCAGCAGTGGGTAGCAGTCTGTCTGGCGCAGTCTCCCTCCAGTATCTCCTGTGCCTCCATTTCTTCAGCGGGCCGAGCTTTATGGCCTGGTCCTCCAGGGGTCTCGGTGTTGGCTCCTATTGGAGACTGATGGATAAGCGAGTCTAACCTTTGGCCAAAGCAGTAACAACTTGAGAGCTACAGACAAATGAAAGCGTGGTCTGAGAGCCTTGTTTGGTCGGTTGGCTGGCTAGATATCGACCCCCTCAGATGAGGATGTGTGACATTCTTGAGAGAGCTCTAACCACCACCCTGTGGGGACTGTGAAGGTGCCTCTGATGGCAGATTGAAAATGATTGACAGCCACCCTGCCCAGTAAACTGTATCTACAGAGAAACCCTGCTTGACCTTTTTTTGTTGCTTAAAATTGTCTTCAGCATTTGTTTGTACTTTGCTCCACCCACTGGTTTTGAAAATGACAGCCAAAATGGCCACATTGGGTCTTTCTAACTGTAGTCCACAAACCACAAGATGATATAACCATGTCCACTTGAACGTTTAGTACTACTGCAGTACGATAGGCTCTTCAGTAGAGCTAAGAGCCCGTCCATACCTAGAGAAAGAGGGCAATACTTTCCGGGCCAGGGTGTCTGTAAAACACACGTCTGAAGGCTTTCCAAGCCACCCTACTTTAGCCCATCATGCCACACATAGCCCTCAGTGGATATGTGGTGTGTTTATGTGTGCTTTAGAATGTAACCGCTGTGAAACAAAGTGAAAATAACATTGGATTCCTCTGATTCACTCTTTAGTCTCACTGACTGCCCCTCCCTTAACTGACCTTCTTGTTTATTGCACTTGGGAGGAGGATTTAACTTTCAAAGATTTACATACCAACAGAAAATACCACATATTTGACCAGTTTGATTGATGATACCTTTTCTCCCCCAGCAATGCAATTGATAGACTAGTCTTGATTCGTAAAGAAGACATTGGTCCTATGTCCTGACAGCAAAATATACACTTTCGCAGCTGTTCTTGGCTTTAGTTTGCCTAATATCGCTTGCAAAGAAATGTTCAAATATTGTTGTCTGTGAATGGTCCACCAAATCGTAAAGAATGCAATGTTGATAAAGATATGTTGCCTCTCTTATAAAGCATGATGATGCATGGTTCCTTCAATATTTGCCTTGGGACAGTGAAAAGGAAATGTTTTAAGTTGATGCTGGAAATGTTGTCTCATCTCTTTTACTACAAGCTGATTTCAGATTGTAGTCAGACACATTTGCTCATCAGGATGTGTGTAATGTGTTCTCCCCTGTGCAGTGCCATGTCTCTGGTTTTCCCACGACCCAACACCAACGCAGTCCACGGCAAGAAGGATAAGAGACTAATGGCGGAAGTGAATGCATCGCCGCTCAAGCATTTTGTCACAGCAAAGAAGAAGATCAACGGGATCTTTGAACAGCTGGGGCCTACGTCAAGGAGAGCACTTCCTTTCTCGATGGTACTCTGATATTTTTTGGATAAATAAAGGCAGTTTTGAGACCCCTAAAACAAATTAGAAGCTCTACTAACAACCTGGTTACGATCCACCAGTGCAGAATGCAAATTCTTGTAATTTTCACCCAGTCTTAAGATTTTGTATATTCTCGCATGTGGTTTAACATTTTATTCAGTCTTTTTCACACTCACTCACTCACTCACTCACTCACTCACTCACTCACTCACTCACTCACTCACACTCACTATAACACGGCTATGCTTATGAGTCTTTCTATGGAAACTCCACTACAGCTGTATTGATTGATGTGTGTTTGACCTTCACATGCTAGACACTTACAAAAATGAGGAGCTGGACCCGGTCACCACGGAGGAACAGGTCCTGGAGGTGCGGGGTTACCTGGCTAAGGTGGCAGGGATTGGAGAGGTGCTCGCACGCAGACATATGAAGGTCGTCTTCTTCGGGAGGTATGTATATTGAAGTGAGATGCACCATTTACAAATGCCTTATCCAGTGCTGATGTTTAGCCTGACAACTTGAACGATACCAGTGCCCATCTTCTTCTGTTTGGTATTTTCTTTTTTATTCCCTCTTTTGTGCCAGGGAAACAAATGAATCTTTATTATAGAAAAATATGAACGGTCTTTCAGCCCTTAATTAACTTAAAATGAAACACGTTTAAAAAAAACGTAACTTTTACAAAAGTTTCTTTAACCTGCTATACAGTTACCTTCTAAAGGAGCAGCTCTTAATTTACCCTTGGTTCTGTAGGACCAGTAATGGGAAGAGCTCTGTCATCAATGCCATGCTGTGTGACAAGGTGCTGCCTTCAGGAATAGGACACACCACCAACTGCTTCCTGAGGGTGGAGGGCACAGATGGGAATGAGGCCTTCCTCCTCACTGAAGGCTCTGAGGACAGGAAGAGCATAAAGGTACAGTGTGCAGCTCAAGCTGTCCTGTCCCTAGTCTTTTCTATACTGTGTGTGTGTGTGTGTGTGTGTGTGTGTGTGTGTGTGTGTGTGTGTGTGTGGTGTGTGTGTGTGTGTGGTGTGGTGTGTGTGTGTGTGTGTGTGTGTGTGTGTGTGTGTGTGTGTGTGTGTGTGTGTGTGTGTGTGTGTGTGTGTGTGTGTGTGTGTGTGTGTGTGTGTGTGTGTGTGTGTGTGTGTGTGTGTGTGTGTGGCCTAGCATTACTATACTTGTGGGGACCTAAATCTGTTTACAAAGTCACGTATGGGGACTCGCCTCCCTTATGGGGACAAAATGGAGGTCCCCATGAGGGGAATCATTCATTTTAGGGTGAAGACTTGGTTAGGGTAAGGGTTAGGCATGTGTTTGGTTAAGGTTAGGATAAGACTCCAGGAAATGGATGTAAGTCAATGTAATGTCCCCTGAAGTGATGTATACATGGTGTGTGTGTAGACGGTGAACCAGCTGGCCCACGCCCTCCACCAGGATGAGGACCTGGACGCTGGCAGCCTGGTGTGTGTCATGTGGCCTAAAGCCAAGTGTGCTCTGCTCAGGGATGACCTGGTGTTAGTGGACAGGTCAGACATCAGTTACACTATTTAATGAACACAACACTTATTTACATTTACAGTTTGTCACATTAGCTTTATTGATGTTCTGACTTTCTGATTCCCCTCCAGCCCAGGTATAGATGTAACCACTGAACTGGACAGCTGGATGATAAGTTCTGCCAGGATGCTGATGTGTTTGTTCTGGTGGCGAACTCTGAGTCCACACTGATGCAGACGGTGAGACATTACAGCTGCAAATGTCAAGTAAAGATACAAAAACACAACAATTAAAACAGACTCAGGCTCAGGTTGAAGACATCGTGAAGCTCTCGAGCCGTCCAGAGGCCAACAATGGAAACGTTGTTAGCAGGTATATCCTGCTGCATGCTTCCATAAAGCAAATTAAACTCCAGATATTCCGTTTATCTCCTAGCTACGCCATTAGCTTTGCCATTTCATTAGCCTGTGATGTTCATTTCTCATGATGAGAGGGGGAGACACCCTGTATCCCCAGGTCTGCCGTGATTAAATGCCATATTATGTTCCAAACCACATCAAGCATTAGTTCTGAAACAGTATGGAGCTCAAACTCTTTCTCTCTCGCGGGTTTACCACACGGACAGTACCTTTTTATATCCGGCTTTTTACACATACTCTCTCCAGTACAGGTTAGCTCTGAGTGTTAGCGATGCTTGCTAATGTAAACACATACATATTACTTCAAAAACAAATCGCACATTTCCGATATGTCGTCAAGTTCTCAGCAAATCTGGATCAGCTCCGTTGTACCCCCGTTTTTAGAGATGTGGGTAAATTAGTTTGAGTTTTGCATCGGAGCAAACTAAGCGTAGTTTGTTCAGGCACTGTTACAAGGAAATGTAGGAATCCCATTGTTAATACTTTCAATACAGACGGTAATTTCTCTGTGATGCTGTGTTTATGCGATGTGATGATGCAACTATGAGCTCTTTGTTATTGTTTCCAAAAATGAAATTGCAGCTGTTATTAGAGAGACAAGAGGGAGTGTTCAGTGTATCAGTTGATGATTACAATCCTCTGGTTCCAATGCCTGATTGACACCAGCTGACAAAGTGAAAGGGGTTATCCCCACAGTTAACGAAGCTGTGCTCAGCATGATTGAAAGTGCACTGAACCAGCTTGTCGTGTTCTAGTCACACGAAGCTCCTCAGCATTATTCTCTGTAACAAGTAGTCTTTTTTTTAAATGCTGTCGTCCTACAGGAGAAGTCCTTCTTTCACAAAGTCAATGAGCGGCTCTCCAGTCCCAACATTTTCATCCTCAACAACCGCTGGGACGCCTCCGCCTCAGAACCTGAATACATGGAGGAGGTCAGTCCGCTTTACTTTTAGCATGCCATCATTTACATTTTTTGTGGCGTTTGCATGATCCACTGGTAGGAGTAAAAGGGATGTCTACGTGAATTGTATCAAGGCTCATTTACTCCTATTCTTCAACAGAGCCTTTTGACCGCATGTGAAGGCAGCTTAAAGGTCCCATGTCATGCTTTTCCGGTTATTACCCGTCCCCTTGTGTTATGAAGGTTTTTCTGCATGTAAACGGTCTGCAGAGTCACAAACCCTCAAAGTACACCCTGTAGGGAGTAAAACTCTAACACAGAAAAGACCTGTCTATGCTGCCCCAGAACGCCTCGTTGGGGATTTCTCTTTTTCCATTGTTTACTTCTTGGGTATAGTGACGTATTTCGGGTATAGTGACGTAACGTAACGTAACGGCTCCGCAGATTGGTCCGCGGAGCCGTTACGTTTGGACCAATCCGCGGACATCCTCACACACACACACTCGGCGGGACGTTGCAAGGCTCGCTGCTGCGAGGAGCGGGACACTGAGCTGGCTCACTGGTGTGGGGTCGGCGAGACAGCGAGACACCGCGGAACTCAGCCTGAGCACACACACAAACTCCCAGCCAGGCTGCGGGTGTGTGTGTGTGCCCAGGCTGAGTTCCGTGGTGTCTCGCTGTCTCGCAGACGGCCACTGGGCTCACAGGGAGGGGGGGGCAGGAGATCCAACAAGCCGTTTAGGACAGAGAGTGAATACACATACTATACAGAGATGCTGTATGAGAAACCAATGTGAGTTTGGAACATTGCACAATTTACATTTATTTTAGTAGACCTCAACAATGGAATTATGATCAGTAGAAATGGCCATGACATGGGAGCTTTAATGCTACATTAAAATATATTATATCGGCAAAAAACTACTGCAATATTAAAACGACGGTGAATAAAAGCTAGTGTGAGGGCGTTTAAGACCCAGGCTGCCCTGTAGTCTGGTTGTAGAACAGCTGGTACTTGAGTATATTTTTTCAGACTGCAGCAGGGTCACAGGCAAGTTTTGTCTTTTAATATCTTTTGGATATCGATATCGCTGATGCTCAGTAGATTGGTTCCATGATGTAGATTTAAACTGACCGCAGAGCCTCCTGTCCTGGGCTCATCCCGTGCCAGTTTGTCATGTTTCCACTCAGGATTTATTGCTCCTCTGTAAAAGTTAACAAGAACCTCGCTGTGGAAGTATGCCCTAAGTATTATTGATAAATACAATATTTTTTAAACTTCTTTTCACCAGGATAGAGATTCGCCATGGCCATCACAGGTTCTTTGTCTTGTCCTATTTTTCTATAAGTCTTTAGTATTTATGAATTATATATTAACAGGTTAACAGAAAGGATAATATTCACCTTAATTTATCCCAAACAAAGTTGTTGAAGCAGTAAAAGGAAATAATGAAGTAACATATAGACAAAAGGGGGTAAAAAAACCCGTTAATGTCACCCCCAAACTAAAAAAAACACAATGATTAATGTACAACAGCTGCTATAATAAAAAACAACAGGAAAACGTCTGCCTGCTCTCCACAATAATAATAATAATAATAATACATGAGACTTGTATAGCGCTTTTCTAGAAACTCCAAGACGCTTTGACAGAGAGTAAAAAACAAAAGGAGATAAACAAAAACAGAAAATAGGGGGGGGGGATGGTCAGTGGTTGAATGCAGTGTTGAACAGGTGGGTTTTGAGTGATGTTTTGAATGCTGTGAGGGAGGAAGAGTCTCTGATGGATTGGGGTAGTGAGTTCCAGAGGGTGGGTGCAGCAACGGAGAAGGCTCTGTAATCAATAACTGCGAACGGATGGTCAAAGTAAGGTACAAATAAACAGAATCAGACGAAGCCTGGTTAGTGTTGCCTGACTTTATAAAGTGTGCTTTTTTTTTTATAAGGGTGTGGTTGCGTTCTAGTCACTTTGCTCGGCGCTACTGCTTGTTACAACTTTCATTTGTCGTACTCGCCATGAACTGTTATAGCTCAGGTTAATCTCGCCCCCCTCCGACGTAAGCGTGACGTATGCGGTTCTTGGTTCTATGTTCTTGCCGGGCAGCCGAGTGGGGGCAGCTAAGAACCGGTTTTCGGTGCTTGGAGCCGGCTCCGCTGTGGTGGAAACAGGAAGAACCAGAGCTTAATCAGGCTTTAGCCCGGAACCGACCCTGGAACCGGTTTGGTGGAAAAGGGGCATATGTGCCCCCCAGTGTTATTTAGCCACGTTGTTACTACAGTTAGGTTTTATTTACTTACATTTGGATATCTCTGTGGTTGGGAAAAAACTCCACACTCCCAAATAAATTGTATGTAGTCCATTCACAGGTTTTTGAATGGACCACATTTTCCCACAAACGAAAGTGCATGCCAGCATCTCAGACGCTCAGTGGTTCCATTCTATCATTTCAATAATGTATTCATAAATAAATAATAAAAAGTGTATTATGTTGTCAGGTCCGCAGACAGCATATGGACCGCTGCAGCAATTTTCTGGTGGAGGAGCTGGGTGTGGTGGACAGGGCCCAGGCCAGCGACCGCATCTTCTTCGTCTCTGCAAAGGAAGTCCTGCAGGCCCGTGTGCAGAAGGCTCAAGGGATGCCTGAAGCAGGTGGGGGGGCTATTCAGTGTGCAATCTGACAAAGCTTGTACTAGGTGATATGACAAGATGATTGTTCATCAGAGGTTCATCCCAATGTCCCTCCTCGACTCCTCTCCACGGTGACTTGACCCGGAAATCGATCGAGACACGCCATGTTGAAGGACGTCCCAATCACTTAAATACATGCTGAGGAGTCGAGGAGAGAGGAGGGAGGAGAGGAGGGAGGAGGCTTCCAGAGGAGACGAGGAAGGATACACGACTGCAGCTGTTCTGAATCAAAGCTCCGCCCCCAGCTGCACAGCCGGCTGCTCACTGCAGCTGATCTGAATCAAAGCTCCGCCCCCAGCTGCACAGCCGGCTGCTCACTGCAGCTGATCTGAATCAAAGCTCCGCCCCCAGCTGCACAGCCGGCTGCTCACTGCAGCTGATCTGAATCAAAGCTCCGCCCCCAGCTGCACAGCCGTCTGCTCACTGCAGCTGTTCTGAATCAAAGCTCCGCCCCCAGCTGCACAGCCGGCTGCTCACTGCAGCTGTTCTGAATCAAAGCTCCGCCCCCAGCTGCACAGCCGGCTGCTCACTGCAGCTGTTCTGAATCAAAGCTCCGCCCCCAGCTGCACAGCCGGCTGCTCACTGCAGCTGATCTGAATCAAAGCTCCGCCCCCAGCTGCACAGCCAGCTGCTCACTGCAGCTGATCTGACTGTTAAAGCAAGATCAGAGTCATGAAATGTTTAAAGTGCTTCAATAAGAGTAAAATATATAAATCTCTTAAATGAATGAGGAGAGCATACTCTATAAAAACATTAAAGTGTATGAAATATACTTACAAATTTAAGAATAATGGTTTGATTATAAAATAATAACTTAAAATTCTTATTCGTGTTTTTTTATGCATTTGTGGATAAAACCTACAGAACGTCAAACATTTAGGATATATATATAAATACAGATAACGTACCTAAAAAATCCCAATGCAAAAGTTCATCTGAAACAAGCTAAAATACCATACTGAAATTAATCCACCAATTAATATTATTGTCATGATTATTATTAGAACTTAAATTGTATACCTGGAAAAACAAATAGAGGACCGAAAATAATACATTGAAAACTATAGTAAAAGAGATGTATGAACTCATTTCAATAAACATGTGAAAACTAAATCCCAGGTGACAATTAAGGGGAGGCTGGAGTGAACGAGGATATCCCAACTCGTACCTGAGGACTCCTCTGTCTTAGTGCTGCCCCTGTGAGACGTGAGACGCGAGGAAGAGAGACGCGAGGGTGAGACGCAAGTGAGGGAAAGAAGGAGGCCAGATAATCAATTGGGATGAACCTCAGATGTTGGGCTGGCCTCTGTTTTGCAGACTGGAAGCCCAGCTGTTTGGACCACACCTAATTTCTGTATATAGCACTTAAAAACTGCTCGCAGGATTCATGCTGTTCTGAATTTGTTTCCTCTTGGATCATTGTAAGTCGCTTTGGATAAAAGCAACAGCTAAATGAAATGAAACGCAATGTTCCATGTTTTTGGTAAAATCTCTTTCAGTTGGACATCTTTAAGTTTCTCCTTTCATAATGTCAGTTGAAAATACTGTAATTCCTAATATTTGGTTGAAATATGTTTTCAATTTTAAATATTGAAAAGGCTGTATCGGCAAATTCTCACCAAAACATTTTCCTTCAACTCTGACAACCTGCGTGAGTTAAAATAAACATCCCAGCTGAACCAGGCCAGTGGTCCTGTCTGGAGGGACGTCTATTCTGTGTAGATGTTTTTTACAGCACTGCATTTCTTGTTATGTTTCAGGGGGGGCTCTTGCAGAAGGATTTCAAGCCAGAATGTTTGAGTTCCAGAACTTTGAGAGGAGATTCGAGGTAAGATCCTCATGGATGTAACAAGGAATAGATTACAATTCACGATACGTGTGAATACTCGGATACATTTCTATGTAATTACTTTGACTTCAGTGACACTCGTTATTGATGACAGGAGGCTGGAAGTTCCCCCCTGCTTTAAGTATTTGCGCTAAGCTAGGCTTAACACATTCTGGGCCTTTCTCTGTCCTGGACAACAGAGATGACTTGGATAAGATGGCAAAACAAAACCAATTCTTTAATGTATGTGCTCCATTCAAAATAACTGTCTGTAACTCAAGCTTTTATTTAATGACACACGTGTTATCCATTGTGTTAAGTAACCAAATAGTCCAAATACCAAAAGTGAATTTCAGAGTAATGAAGTCACCTGTGAGTCAGGCAGCCATCCACTGTGCTGAGTTGATTAGACTGAGAATTCCTCTATTTGACCCACAAAGGAGAAATGTACGTTGTTACAGCAAAGTATTATAGATAGAGACGAAGAAAATAGAACATGCACATAGTATTTAAAATAATAATTATTAAAATGTACAGAAGTACAAGAGATGCACTGTAGACTGAAGTGTGGTGGTACATTAGCAAAATTATTATTGCACATAGTTGCTTAAGATTCCTGTTGCCGTAATGGATGGACTAACTAGGAGTAGCAGCCAGTAGTAATAATACTAACATATTGCAGATAAATGTTGTTGTATACCAGTGGTGTCATAGTCTTTTTTTTTCCTTTTTTAACATCATCGTGTGTCTTGTTGTGTGTAGGAGTGCATCTCTCAGTCAGCCGTGAAGACAAAGTTTGAGCAGCACACTGTGAGGGCCAAGCAGATCTCTGAATCCCTGCGCCGCATCATGGATTCTGTTCATGTGGCTGCGCAAGAGCAGAGGTAAGTCAGGTATTAAAAACAATGATTGGAAACACATATGATCATGGTGAATAAATCAGATAAATGTTTTTTATTCAACATAAGCACCAACAGAATGAACAGTGGTAATGAGCAGCGCCTGGTGGTTTGTGTGTGTTGGTAGGATCTACTGCATTGAGACCAAAGAGGACCGCCAGGACCGGCTGGAGTTCATAGACAAGCAGTTGGACTTGTTAACCATGGACTGTAAGGCCAAAATCAAGAAGATCACTGAGGAGGTGGAGAGACAGGTGAACATGAACACGATGACATCACATACCTGCCTTCCCAGCAGCTGAGGGGGACCAGCAGGCCTTTAACCTCTCACACTCCCCCGCTCTTTTAAAAAGGGGACGGGTGTGGGAAAGGGGCATTTCATGGTCCCATAAAAACAGTCAACAGTATATGCCTCAAAAGTTGAAGCTGAAAATCTGAAGACTAATTTGTGATGCAGCCCTGCACTGATTCGATTTCCTAGTCATAAATCATAAATAAAACCTGAATGTAATGTTTCATCAGGCTGTGATTATCCAAAAGCTGGATTTCGACAGCAAGGTCAATTTATACTACAGTGGATTAGCTACTATGTCAACTAAGATCATCACACATAAATACAATGGAGCTCATCAGATACACCAGAGTCTCTGCTTTCCAGTCATACCCGATTCAGCAGAAACTGCTATGATTTTACACAGAGCCTGGAGAAATGTACCCCTCTGAATTCGTCCAAACAAAACTGCAATTTAAAATGTTGTTTTTGTTTGTTTATCATGTGTCCCAAAGTAAGTGTTGGCAGACGCTGGTCTTCTGTGGGTTATAACAGAGGTAGTGTTTTCACCCCCGCTGTTTGCTCATGTTCAGGTGTCCAATGCGATGTCAGAGGAGATCAGGAAGCTCAATGTGCTCGTGGAGGACTTCCACATGGACTTCCACCCATCATCAGTGGTGCTCAAGGTCTATAAGAACGTGAGTACACACACCTCACAGGGTTTCTGTCCTTAATGTCAGCTGCACAGGGCAGGCCAAAGTCTTTGGTCTATACCCTTTCCTTTTTCGCTGCACAATCAGATGTGTTAAGTTTTCACATGTGTACACAGATTCCATACTGTCCATGATGTAATGTTCTGAAATTTGACAGATAATGTGTGGGTCTTGCAAATCAATAACCAGTTGCCTGTGTAATAGTGCGTTTACGCCGGACACACAGCAGATGTTGGTCCCCCCATGTTCAGGATGTATGTGCATGTCAGCGTTTATCTTTCAGCCGTTCTTTGTGATGATCTGTTGCTCTTCGTCAGCACTGCTTGTTGAGGTGGGCTCTGGGCCGGGGCCCTACATCACCAAAACCCTATCACTGGCTCATTTTACTCACTGTTGGACATGATCCTTTCTATGCCTCAGTCTCTGAGGGCTGGGCCACCCTAGAGCTCAGCTGACCCGGTTTAGTCTTGCATCAGATTGGCTGTAGGTCCGTGTCAGACCCTCCAACAGCTCCAGATATTTGTTCACACCAGGAACACTAGGTGTGTTTGTATGCCATCTTGCTTCATTGCTCTTCCTCCTCACACACATTCATACACACCACATGTTTGATTGTTATCCGTATGCTTGTTTAATGTAGTTGTAAAATTGTTGTTTATTGATTGGAATGCTATTGAGGGAATAAGTATTGCCAAAGTTAAAGAAAGGTCTGGTATGTATGATAACGGCTTTGATTGTGACAGTCAGTGGTTGGACCACTTATTCCCTAGTTCTTGGTTGGTTTCCCATTATTATCAACGTGTATTATACTAATCATTTGATTGATATTAATAATTATATTTGATATGTGCTAATAACCAAACATGCCCCTAACAGTTCCCGGCATGGATGTGGGTGATGGTGGTCATTGGTGAAACAGATGATGTCTATGATGGAAATTCTACAATCATTGTTATGGCTCAGTGGTCCAGCAGTTTGCTTTACTGCCTCTGTTTGTTTGTTTGTTTTTGTTGTAGGAGCTGCACCGTCACGTAGAGGAGGGTCTGGGCAGCAACATGTCGGGGAGATGCTCCACCTCCATCACCAGCGCCCTGCAGGCCACACAGACCGACATGATTGGTACCGCTCATGTTCACACCTGACACTACTGTTCTGTGTGCACATGCTCCAATCAGCTTCAATGTACTGTTAGCATAAGCCACTTAGAGAGTTGCCGCATGTTACAGGTGTGCAGGTGTGTGCCCGGCCGCTCTCTTGCTGAGCTGTTTGGGCTCACTGCTGTGAGCTTTTATCAAACAGCTAATGCCAGCCGTCACAGATCATTTCCAAACTGTCTGTTTCTGTAGACCAGTCGTTTTCAACCACTTTGCTGTGGCTCACTAGTGGCCATGAGAGATCATCAGGTGCTCCGTGGGAAATTTCACTTAATCGGTCCACAAATATTATTTAGTTGCTGCAAATAAAATCCAACAGTGCCATGGTCCCAAGCAAGCTTTAACGTTATCTCCAAACAAAACACTGCACTTCAAAACAAGAACACATACTATTTTGTTCGCCTGCGTTAACAAACTGAGAAAAGGGTATATTCTTTATGAGAAGCTAGCTACTTAGGTACTTTAAAGGGGACCTATTATGCAAAATGCACTTTTTATAAAAAAAAAATATGTGTCCCCGGTGTGTCAGGGGTCTCACAGTGTCAGAAAACAAAACCCTCTCTCTTTTCCTCCGTACCCACATCTCTAAAAAAAACAAGCAGATCCAGAATTGTCGCTCCTAAAACATCATTGGCGATATCCGGCCGACGTGACACGTCCCAACCTATCGTCCCCGGCACACATGACACGTCCCAACCTATATTCTCCGGCACACGTGACACGTCCCAACCTATCGTCTCCGGCACAAGTGACACGTCCCAACCTATCGTCTCCCTATACAGTCGCAGCTGTGTGTCTGTGTATTCAGCAGGATGCCTGCTGGAGGCTTAGAGTAAAGTTGTTATATATATATAATACATATAATGGCACTGTTCTAGCGGTAAACACTTAAGAAAGAACATGTCAAGCTATGTGCTGTATCAGAAACAATGCACGGCGTGTTTTGGGAGTAATATGCTGTGTGTTTACATTAGCAAGCATGCTAACACTCAGAGCTAACCATGGAGCTAACGCTGTAGGCTACTGGAGAGAATATGTGTAACGTAATGTCCTTGTGGTAAACCCTGCGAGAGAGAAAGGTTTGAGCTCCATACTGTTTCAGAAATAAAGCTTGAAGTGGTTTCGAACATAATATGGCGTTTAATCACCGCAGCGTTTAGCTGAGCTTCTCCTGGTAGAAATCAGCAGGGGGAAGCTGCGTGGCTAGCAGCAGCCGTTACATTTAAAGCAGAATCAGCCAGTTTGCAACAGGGCTGCAAAAGAGGGGTGTGAGCAGTATGAGGCATGGCTACAATGGGTGATCTGTTTGGTATTTTAAGCAAAAAACTTCAGACATGTTTTGTATAGGTATGGCCCTACAATATATTTTTCCAATATAGCATAATAGGTCCACTTTAAAGGTAGGGTAGGTAATTAACTTCAGAAACACTTTTTGTTATATTCCATGGAATGCTCTTAACATCCCGATAGCAATGAATACATTAAATGCTTTGACAATAAATACATTAAAAAATGTCATCTGTGGAAGCCGTAGTACTGTAAAAAGCATGACCAATCATCTGAGCCGGCCCAGCTAAAATAACTGGATGGCCTACCTGCCTGTCAGCCTTCCATCTGTGCACAAACTTATCTCGTGCCTTCATTGGTCATGTGCGCGTTCGTGTGTGTTGGAGGAGGGGCTCTGTAAGGAAGTCTGAAGGAAGGGACAGATTTTCTTCGGCTGCATACTTTTTCAAATTCTAGCGCACTCGAGCTGGTTTCTCCATTCTTACCTACCCTACCTTAAGTCATTAAAGTTATCGTATTATATTTTGTAGATTTTTGACCCACTAATATTTGTTTTACCTCAGATTCAGGGTGCTCAGCAATACGTTTTACTGACAAATAAAACGAGAGCATGGCTCTTACTACTAACTCAACACTTAATGAATCACATTACATGTGCTAAATAACGGACATTATGGGCCAGACTACCTTATTACTTTTTTCTTAAGATGTGTTGTGATATACATTTCAGGTCACATCACCCACCCTAAATGTTGCCGAAATCTGTGCTAATTTGAAAAATGATCTTAATTGTGTGTGTGTGTGTGTGTGTGTGTGCAGATGGTCTGAAGCCTCTGCTGCCCCCCCCAGTCAGAGAGCAGGTAGACAAGCTGGTTCCCCGGCAGTGCTTTAGCCTCAGCTATGACCTGGCCTGTGACAGGCTGTGCAGCGACTTCCAGGAGGACATCAGCTTCCACTTCTCCATGGGCTGGACCATGCTGGTCAACCGCTTCCTGGGGGCCAAGAACACTCGGCGGGCCCTCATGGGCTACAATGACCAGGTAACATCTTGAAGAAGATCATAGAATAGAAACCCCCTCACAAGAGGGCAGAATAAAGGGTATATTTATAGAAAGAGTGGAGGACAAAGTACGTTGGTTTGCAGGTGTTCTAGTCCCAATCATGGACTAGAACATGGGTCTGCCTTTACTAATTCAAATGTTTGGAAATGTATGGTTTTTTTGGCATTATGTCTACCCCAGGTTAAAAGGGTTAACATTCGAAGTAATGGATGGCGTTAAACTATACCAGGGGTGCCCAATACGTCGATCGCGATCGACCGGCCGATGCAAGGGTAGTGTGGGTAGATCGCATGGCATTTTAAAGAAGAAGAAAAAGAAAAAACATTTAATTTTTAAAAAAAATTTTTTTAAAGTTAGCCTATCATCCATCCTTACTATGGCATTTGCCACTTGATTGAAGTACAGGTAAGCCATTCTGAGTTGTATTGTGCCATACGGGTTCATGCAGTTATGAGGGGGCCTCACCTCCTCATCTGAAGCGCAAATGCGGCGCAATTAGTGTAAACGCGCCACAGTTTATCTGCCGTGTAGTCCACTAGCACATATAGATAGTACACTCAGCTGGAGGGTCCATGTAGAGGGTCTGTGCTCTAGACTTCAACAGCGGTTGTATTTTGCGTACACTCAGGGCTTACGGAGTCGAGCAGAAG
>CM062267.1:37718951-37848951 GCA_031216635.1 Dissostichus eleginoides
TTTCGTTTTTGCAGTAGATATATACATTTAGGTGCTATTGGCCTTTTATGTGACTAAATGTACTAAAGTTTCCAAGAGTGCGTACATCCAGCAACAGCTACCCTTTTTGAAATGAAATTGTACTCTTACTCTTGGGATCTAACCTGTGTGTGTATATAATGTAATTTAATAGTTTGCCTTTCAATCAGAAAGCCTGGGACTGCTGAAGAGAGAGCGCACAGAGGACCTGTTCCGTTTGCAGTGCGGTGAAAAGCTTCAGACTGAAGCCATCACGCATGTTGCCAAGGAAGGGAAGAGTGAAGAAATGCACTTTATTGAGTTGCTGCTTTTTAGAAATGTTTTTAAATCTTCAATTAAGTTAAAAAGGTTTCCCATAATCCCCTGAACCCTCTGTAGCTTTGCCCCGGGAAGGTGAAAGAACCTGCATGCAGTGGCTGTTGTAGTTTGATGTCCGGTTCAAATGTTCAAACATATGTATGTATGTTGAAATTAAAGGTGACGCCATGGAAAATAACTTGTCTGCTGAAACTGTGTGAAACGTCTTCAGAACAAACAGGAAGTGCAGGTGTTCATCAGTGAGCTGCTGAGAGACAAATCCCCCCCCCAGCAGGGACGAATGGTGTTGCAGCGAGAAGAGGACACTTCAAAAAGGACAAACGTTAAAGAATAGACTAACATTAAATAAAACACACAATAATAAAATGAAATAAGAACACATTCAAGGTAGAAAAAGTAGCAGAATTCAAAAAGTAAAACATGAAAGAAGTGAAGAGGTACCCAGAGAACTGTGCTAAACAATTAAAAGAATAAATTGTAGTTATTTTACAACAATGTTGTAAAAGTGTGTATGCCAAATCTTTTTTGGCTAAACTGGGTGAAATACTGCAAAAAACCCATCTTTGGTATACTAAACCATCTCAGATTGATGATGGAATATATCCTTTCCATATCCTACATCAATGTCACCACAAGAGCAATGTGCTCTGGGGTCTGTCCAGCAGGCGGCAGTGTGACATCACCGCGCTGCTCACAGTGCGACATCACCGCGCTGCTCACAGTGCGACATCACCGCGCTGCTCACAGTGCGACATCACCGCGCTGCTCACAGTGCTTCGTAGGGTTTGGATCTTTATGCCGTTCTTTCCTGAGAGAAACGGACACACTTTGTATCTTTGCTTTTCTATTTGTATTTGTTCAAAGATCATCAGAGAGCATTGATGCCTTTAGGTGAGTTTTAGTAAAGAGAGGCAGGAAATCAGACTGGTGCAGGTGATCTGCGCCCCCACTTTAAAAAATGTAATCGGTTACTTAATCTGAGTATCACAATATTAAAGTAATGTAATCTGATTACTTTCTCTAAAATCTTTATTATACGATTCTGCAGCTGTAACTATGTAAATGTCCCCTCTGTGGGATGGAGTGGTATTCTGATTATTTTGGGTTACCTCAATATCAAATGCAATGCAAGATATGCAAGAGAAAATAAATAACAATGATACATTTGAGTGCCTGTAAGTGTATTATGTAAGACAACAGAACAATGTGACCTTAGGAAAGAAGAAACCAAGATACTGTATTTAGTATCGAGGGCCTACAGAATAGTATAGTTAGCTTAGCCCTCCTATTGTCTTCGTGTTCCCCCCCTTACTTTGGTGTTCGCGGTCAAATTTGACCAGTCCTGTTTAAACTGCTATTATTACATTAACACAAAAACCATTAATCATCACCAAATGTAATTGAACACCCTTTCAAACTGTACATATTGTATCAGACTACTGGTATACATGAACAACTGCAGTAAATATAAGAATAGACACTGAATATGTATTGCGTGTGCCAGGTGTGATCCATGTGGGGGGATGGGCACATAAGAGCGGGAAATGTATCAAATTGTTCTGTGTGTGTTTGTGTGTGCCAGGTGTGATTCACATGGGGGGATGGGCACATCTAGAGTATGTGTGTGTGGGTGTTTGTGTGTGTGTTTTATCTGATCCGGATGGTTACTAATTCCTTTTCTTTATGGCGGTCATTTTTGACCGGGAACACCATGGGTGTTACAAAGTTGACTAAATCATCCAAAATTCAATAAAAGTGGTGATCAGCAATTGTATATGTTCAAATGTCTACTGTGAAGGATTTCATCTTAATGCAATCGAATGTAAAACAAAAAAGTTATGATTGATGAAAGTAGTAAATCGGTCAGATTGGACCTGAAGACACAGGAGGGTTAATACATCAATTAAACACCGTGTTTTTGTTTTATAAATCAGGTGTTCACCAAGCTATTTCAAATAAAGAACATTAAAAGTAGCGCAAATGAAAACCAAAAAGAATAATTAAGCAGTACGTCCACCTATAATAAATACATAAAAAAAAATGTATTGTAGCATTGTACTCATGTTTGTCATCCCCGTTTCTTTTTATGTAACTAATCTGATTACATTTTTTTTGTGTAACTGTAGTAGAATACAGTGTCTTTTGTTGTATCCTGATGACTTAATCCCGTTACATGTAATGGATGACTCCCCCAGCCTGCTGAGCCCCCCCTCACATCAGCTCATGTCTCAGGGTGTGTTAAACAGCTGACCCCTGACCCCCAGTATTCTCAGTGAGGATATTCCAGCCTGATGCCAGTCAACACACATTGACTCGTCATTCTTGTGTATTTAAATGTCTCAGTTTAAAGATTCCTCATTTGAAATAAGAACTGGTTGAAATATACAGATGTTTCACTTTAAGGAAAGGGATACAAATGCTACAAACAGAAAATGTGCTTTTAGCTACGATCTGGCATATTCTCTTTTCTTTCTGAGATGAATGTATCTTTATGCATGGTACTTGTTCAATAAAGACATATAATAATAGTATCTTGCCCTAGGACACATCAACAGGTTGACTGCAGGGGCTGGGATCAAACCCTCAACCGTCCCATTGTTAGTAGACCCCCTACCTCATTCACACCAACGCAACTCCGGTTCAAGCTCCGTGCTAGAGCTTTTCAGGTTCAGAACCGGTTCTTCGGTTTAGCTCCGGCTCTTTTCACACCGCTCAGAGCCCGACTGGTGCTGCGTCATTGCGTCATCGTTTGCGTCATGACGTAACCGTTTGCGTGCCTGCTTCATAAAGCCAAACCGCGCGGAAACCCCTCACAGCTCACACCGACAACAACAACAATGGCAGATTGTGTTGAAGCGCTACTCGTTTTGGTTTTGCTCTGTCGAAACGAAATGGAAGAAATGGGACGACTTTACTACCAACTTCAGAGTCGTTACATGCTACATTCAAAACTGCTTTACAATCGTAATCATCAACTTCAACGACGATTCCGATTCCGTAGGCCCCTGCCCCCGCCTCAACATAAGCGTGACGTATGCGGTGCTTTTGCTCGAGCCGGACAATTTTTTGGTGCTTGAAACGAACCGGATTCCGGAGCTAAGAGGCTGCTCCGCTGCGGTGTGAACAGGAAAACCCGGTGCTTTTCAAGCTCCAGCTCCGAACCGGCCCTGAAACACCGTTGGTGTGAATGAGGTAGTCAGTGGATCAGTCATCATGTCAAAGTGTCTGCAGGTAAAGTGCTGTCTGTCTGTCTGCAGAGGGAACGTGTCAGTGGTGTCAAAAGAAAACCCAGGAGCCAAACTACAGATGAAACATTTGTATACAGATGTGCAGGGGCTCGTATACTCTGTAGTGGCAGAGATCCTCTCAGTGTGTGTGTCCGTCCATCAGAGGCTTAAAGCTCCAGCTGGTCTCAGCAGGAAACAGGAGGATATGAGATGTGGAGCACATAGTAATAGTGAGAGCTTTTAATAAAGTGCAGCAACTAACATAGAGACTGTGTGCATGAACACACCGGAGAAAGAGGCAGTGTTCAGGCTCTGTTAGAGCTGACGGCCAACACTGGGGATTGGCCCCCAGCAGAGGACCCAGGTTTGAATCTGGCCCAGGCCCATGTGCCACGTGTCATCCCCTCAGAATCCCCCTTTCATAGCTGTCCATTGAACAAAGGACCTGCTTGCCCAAAAGAGCTGTTTCAGGTCCCATGCACGGGTCTGATGATGATTTGATGCTGTACAAATATGGCACTTGATAATCATAATTCTTTAATAACCAAGTTAAAGCCTTTGCAAAGGCAGAACATGCTAAAGATAACCTTGTTGCTTGTTCACATGATTTCTGTTGCAGTGCCGGGATCTATCATAAGGAACCATCGTCCACCACATAGCTTTTATTTCTGTAGCACATCCTGGTGTGTCACCAACCCTGTCATGACATGCTCCGTTATCAAAAAGACTTCAGTGTTCCATCTGAGTTTAGTGACAAGAGAAGACGTCCTGAATAAGTGAGCTTTCATTGGTCTGCATGCTCCCCTCGTCCCATTCATATCTTTACAAAGAAGCCCATTCACACTCAAACAGAAGACTGGAGGATGAGAACACATTGTGATGACTGGGATCAGTTACATTACAAGCTTTGTCACGCCACTCATTCAGTTAAGCTCGCATGTCATTTTTCTTCATGACGGACTTTTGTTGATATCAGAACGTAAAATGATTTGATGCTTTTATATATTAGATGCTTTGCTAGATTTATCACAAATGTTTTTGATAATGAAACCTTGATCTCAAGGTCCACTAAGTATCCTCAGCACTATGACCACTTCTCACAGTTAGCATCAGTGAAGGGAACCGGCTCAGTTCAGCCCACATGTTGTAGAGTGTCAGTGAAAACAGCAGTTTGGAGGCAGATGGTTGTTAGCTGTTAGCGCTGTCATCCTAAGTTATTTATTTATTTAATCGTTTTTTTGGCAGGGACAATTACATTACATTACATTACTTACATTACATTACATTACATGTCACTTGTTAGACGCTTTTATCCAAAGCGACTTACATACTCAATACTGTGGACAATCCCCACAGGAGCAATTTGGGGTGAAGTGTCTCAGGGACACAACGACATGCTGACTGCAGTGGGGTTTGAACCTGTGACCCCCTGATCCGAACACCAGCGCACAACCCACTGCGCCACACACCTCGAATGCACAGTAATGAACACTTAAAACATTCAAATGTGTCAAGCGTAACAGTGCCAGATTTAGCTTTGAGCTCATTTCCATCCGCAGTCCCTCACATAAAACATTTAAGAAGATTACATTTTACAAACATAGCAAAAACAAAATACATGATATGCAAAAAGTGCAAAAGAGCAAGAGCAGCATACACAAGTATTTATGACATGGTAATACAATATAGCAGCAATGACATATAAAGTGCAAGAGAAGATACCCCTGTGTTAAAGAAGAGGAGATACCCCTGTGTTAAAGAAGAGGAGATACCCCTGTGTTAAAGAAGAGGAGATACCCCTGTGTTAAAGAAGAGGAGATACCCCTGTGTTAAAGAAGAGGAGATACCCCTGTGTTAAAGAAGAGGAGATACCCCTGTGTTAAAGAAGAGGAGTTACCCCTGTGTTAAAGAAGAGGAGATACCCCTGTGTTAAAGAAGAGGAGATACCCCTGTGTTAAAGGGCAAGAGGAGATACCCCTGTGTTAAAGAAGAGGAGTTACCCCTGTGTTAAAGAAGAGGAGATACCCCTGTGTTAAAGAAGAGGAGATACCCCTGTGTTAAAGAAGAGGAGATACCCCTGTGTTAAAGAAGAGGAGATACCCCTGTGTTAAAGAAGAGGAGATACCCCTGTGTTAAAGGGCAAGAGGAGATACCCCTGTGTTAAAGAAGAGGAGATACCCCTGTGTTAAAGAAGAGGAGATACCCCTGTGTTAAAGAAGAGGAGATACCCCTGAATTAAAGTGCATTTAGCGGTGATTGCACGTCTGTTTGTTTCTCAGCCATTCTCTGAGGTGACCTTTGAAGCTATTGAGAGTGGGACAATCCCGTATCTCAGTTGGGAGGCTATTCCACAACGAGCTGCCTTTAATGGAGAGGACATTTTGTCCAAAGTGGTCCGTCTGCGGTGGACTTCACAGTCTCCTCTGGTTTCTGACCTAGTGCAGCGTCCAGTGTGTTTTTTGTGGATGAATTCCCCTAAGGGGGGGGGGGGGGGGGGCCAGTCCATGTAAACATTTATAAATAAAGCTCATACTTTTAAAAGACTTAAAATGTCAAAACTCAAGAAATTGTGTTTATCAAGGATGGTACAGTGGTGGTATGAATAAGGCTTTCTGTCAAACACCTTGATAGCTCTCTTGTAGAACAGCTGTTCTATGGGTTTCAGGTTTGTGGCTCAAGCAAACGACCAGTTTGTCAAACAGTATTCAATGTGGGATAGAATCATACAGTGGAGTATGACTTTGCAGCATTGACAGTTAAGAAAGGTCTAATTTGTTTAACATTTTGCAAGTTCAATTTAACGGTATTGGACACTTTCTTAATGTGTTTCATTTAAAATGTACTCTTTCACGTGCACTCACACTGATTTCAGACACCATGCACTGTGTCTGACAGTCAGAAGCTACTTGGGTGTCAGTCTCGCTGAGCACCCTCTGAAGAGGAGCTGCTGGTAGGGGGGGGGTTTCCTTTGAGAAGAACCCCAAAGCTCTCAGATATCCTCCTTTCACATGGAGTGTCTGCTGTTGTTAATTTGATGCCATGCTATATACAAAATGAAATGTTTAAACTGATACGTTATAGCTGCCTGGCAGGTGCCTAAGATCCGGCTCTCCTTCAGACAGCTCACTTTTTTATCACAGATTTGATTTTCTTATCTTTGCTGAAGTTATCTTGAATAAAACTACTAAACTAAATCTAAAGCATGATTAGCAGTGTTGCGATGGTCTGAATGGGAACATGTGATTGGCTCACATGGCGCTGTGGTCACACACAGCACAGTTTCCCTGGAAGGTCACTTTAACATATTACATGTATACATTGTATTGTTTTTTATTCCATGTACAGATGTTGTGTGTGAAGATTGAATTGAATTCAACAATACATTGAGGTGATTTCTCTCTAATTCTTATCTGAAGAAGATTTCATGTTTGATTTTATCTTGGTCATGACTCACTTAAATGTGAATAATCAGGACTTGTTGCTATGTGGACAGTTGTTATTTTTAGAATAAGTCCAGGCTTGTATCTATTCAACATATATCAAGCTAACGCAGTTAGCCACATATGCAGAACATGGCTCAAGGCCTGATAGCTCAAAGCTAAGCTAGAGTAGACATCAGCAGACACACTGGATGAGCCTGTTTTAGTAAGCTGATTTTTGATTCTGTTCATTTGTGTTTCTTACATTTCTGTGTTAGCTGTTATGCTATGGATAGTCCTGTGTAACCCCCAGACCCACATAGTCACAAACTAAAATCAAAACCTTCAAGTTCAGACATGAATTCATATAGTACAAACATTGTACCAAATGTACAAAGTGGATCTCGTGCAGACTGGAGATGTTATTCAAGAGCTCAGCATCATCATGCTATCCACTTTTACTCCTGTGAAAAATTGCTCGATGAATAGGCGCTTCAGATAGCTACTTAGCAAACGAAATGCATCTTGCATGGTGGATCTGTGCTGCTTGATCAACAAAATGGCAACATTGATCCCGGAGGTGGCTCTAAGCCTCATGAAGGTCCCATGCTCTGCCGGCCTGTGAGCCCGTCTTGTTCTCACTGTAATCGCCTGTGAAAAAACAAGTTAGCGATGCTTTCGTCTGAGCCGGAACACGCCAGCACAAAGTAGAAAATACCCGACCATAAGAAATTAGCTATGTTTCCAGTGGTCGCTTTGACTTTTGGAAATTTTAGATTTTATTTTTGTATTTCTCACTGGGACAGCATGACTATGATTTTGACTAAGATAATGATTTTTTTGATTTATCTTCATCTATAATGAACATTGTTACCTTCCAAAAGGGACGACGAAATAAGGTTTACCCACATTATTGGCTGATGTGAGTAAAGACAGTTCGGAACATATTTAATGTTCCCCATCCAGTCTCATTCTTTACATTACAAGGTGCTGTTTACAAGTGTAATGCCTGACCCACAGAGAAACAGTACATGTGGACTGGCATCAGATGGACCTCAGATTGAGCCACACGTCAGGCTTGGTTAGGCTCAGTGCTGTGAAGCCCTGCTGTTTACACACCGTGTCTCTGTGTCAAATGCCCACTCATAATCTTGATTACTGAGGTTTGGCTATGGTGGCCCAAACAGTCAAAGCCCCCATATAACTCAAAAAAAGGATATTGAAATTTTATGGAAATAATTTAAAATTGGATTAGTGTTTAAGCAAACGTTTGGGTTTCACTTGTTTAGTGAGACCTCCATGCTTTCTGATGCAGAGGCAGAAGGACAGTGGCCAATTTATCAGCAGAATTCAGTCTGACTTGCAACTGTCAAGCACATTGATGCAAGACAGAGAAAAGAGGAAGACATTAGACCCCAGTTTTAACCGTGTGTAGTGAAGATAAAACATTTAATTCACTGCAAAAAGCATCAGATGATTTATCTTAAATCAAAAATGTATTTTGTTTTTTTTCTGACAAGATATGGAGTGATTACAATTAAATTGTACTTGCTTCTGGTTTGTTTGCCCTTCATTATCTTAAGATATATGTTATATTGTTACTAAGATTAGACTTCTGGTTATGAGTATCATATGATTTAACATAAAATCCGCTGAATTACAAAGCCACGACATCTTATTTTCATCTCTATAATAATATGTTCCCATGGACACAGACAGTACACCTTTCCTATCAGAGCAGAACATTTGGACAACCCCATTACAACATGACATCAGAGAGCCTGGTGACTGTTTCTGCAGACTGCAGTACAGAGGAAACAGGAAACAGCTGTCTGCGTGATCCGGGCTGCATGCACTGCCTAACATTCAGACTCAGGAGGGACTGGCTCAGTGCTGAGTAGCTGAGGTGTTTTGGAACATGCTAATAGGGAACTCACATGTTTAGAATCAGAAACAGAATTTCATTATGAGTCCCACAGCGGGGAAAATGTAGAGGGCAAATGTGGTATAGCAGGTAAAAAAAGGCATGCAATAATAAAGAATAAGCTAACTTATTAAATATAGAGAAGAAAGCTCACATTAGTAATAGAATACAAAAATAAATACACAACCATCGCTAAAAATGAGTTGCAGCAATTTAAAGAAAGTGACATAAGTAACATTTTGAGGCATTACACAAACGTTTTTCAAATAAGTCATTATCAGAAGAAGAAGAAGAAGAAGAAGAATCTTTATTAATCCCCCGAGGGGGAAATTCAGTTTCCACTCTGTCAAACACACACATGTGTTTTTATACAGGTCATATAGTACACACAGTACACACGTTTTAGAACATGCACATATATATACAAATACACACACAGTTATATGCACACATGCAAATGCAGTTGAGAGGTCAGAGCGGAGGCAGCCAGTCTAGCCAGCGCCAGTGAGCAGTTGGGGGTTAGGTGCCTTGCTCAAGGGCACTTCAGCAGTGGCCCAGGAGGTGAACTGGCCCCTCTCCAGTACCAGTCCACACGACGTATTTTTTGGTCCGATCGGGGAGGTGAACCGGCAACCCTTCGGTCCAAAGTCCATCCCTGAACCACTGAACCACTGAGCCACTCCCGCCCCTGAAAAATGTACATGTAGTGTCTTGCTGTACTGGTGTTCAGATATCGTTCCTAAACATATAACCTTGACTATTTATCATTTTTCATATTATAAAATTAAATATGTGTAAATAAAAAACTAGTTTTATTTGGAGCATAGCGATGTACTTGTACTGAGTGATGTGTATATTTTTGAGAGTATTTTTTGTATTGTTACCTGCTGCTCCTCGCATTGTTTACATCTTGTGGATCTGTGTGTTATTCTGAGACGTGGGAGGACTCTGATCGGCCGTCTGTGGACAGATTTTGAGATTGAAACCATGAAAGATGCTGCAACTAACTTCACAGATCTGCAGATGAGATCAAAATGAAGGTAGAAATCAAACATAGGGAGTGGTCGGAGAAAGGGGGCGCAAAGGGGCCATTGGCCTCCCCCCACTTTAAATGAATGTAGAGTTGGAAGATGTTTGTGGTCTGAGCAGGGGAGTCAGAAGTAGGGGGAAAGGAAGTATAGAAATGTTATTTATTGGGATAAAGCCCTTGAGATGCACCATCTCGTTTTCAAGGGGGTCCCGACAATAGCAACAACTTACAGACATACATCAACAAAAAGACAAAAAGCAAAACATGACAAACAAGACAAACCACGTACAGTCTGTTAAGCAAAATTCAAGTGGGGAAGGGGGCCATTGGCCCTCCCTCTTTACGCCTCAAATTGCTTTTGCTTCGGGTGTGTTCTTATCGCAATATGGACTCTAGTTTTTTCTAAATGTTTTTGTAAAGAAGTGAAAATGATGTTGTTCAGAGCAGGCCTGACTTGTGGGGCATCAGATGAAACGTTTCATGGCTCGGTCACCCAGATCGATTAAGTGAGACCAATGGACACACTGCGTGGTGAATGTGTGCTGCTACTTTCATGTGGCTCACAAAGACTCTTGTCTTTTTTCTTTCTTTTTTAAGGCACATCTGATATAACTGATGCATACAAACCAAGCAGCACATGATGTGGAGCACACAGTGCAGTGGAGGACATTCAGCAGCCACTCTGCAGTGCTGGTTTGTTAGAATACCTGAGTACTCTAAAAAGTAATTATTCATTATGCCTGGAGTCCCAGAGATGAATAATAATTTAATATAGCGCTAAAAAAGAGAATTGAACCCGGATCCTCCGCAGTGGGGACTGAGCCCGGGACATGGGCCGCAGCTGGGGGAGCTTTGGGCCCGTAGGTGGAGTTTTGAAAGTGATTATCTGATGGGTCTGGTCAGTGAAGGTAACATTTGATGTGTTCTCTGGAGTGGTACTCATGAGAAGTTGTGCACATACTGTAGTTTATGGGGATGTGAGTCATAGAACCAAAGAGCATCGTTTTGCAATATAAAATACAGCATGTATACGTGTTTCTGACGCAGTGGAGGAGAATTGGGGTCAGAGATGGGCAATGTATTGAAGGTGAAAGATGCAGTTTTGGAAATCTGGTTGGCATGGGCAGAAAGAAAAATGGTGGGCTCAAGCAAACTGCAAAGTAGTTGTAAGGTACAGGTACTGTCTCTAAACGAGTGATTGTGGACAATTCTCACAGGTATGAAGAGCAGAAGAAGAAGAAGAAGAAGAAGAAGAAGAAGAAGAAGAAGGCTTAATGGGATAAGTGCTGGAGATGAAGACTGAAGATGATGATGCTGCTGAAGGGGTTGATGATAGATGTGGAGACCAGAAGTCAGTTGAATGTCTTTATTTTAGTCTCGACAGACAGACAGAAGGCTGCAGATGACTCTCACGCTCAAATCTGATACAATAAATGTATTAATAATAAATAAAACTAAATAAGATTATTTGAATGCCTTCTAATTGGAATGAGTATACTTTCAATAGAGCACAGAGGATGAATTGAAGAGCTGCTCCCAGCCCTGCAGGAAGGTCACCTCCAATAGTGTTACCCTGCTGCAGTAGGAGTTATTGTCAGGAACACTTTCCTCACATCCGGGGCTTGAGAGAAAATTCTTGATTCTTTCATTTGCATCTAGATGAGTGTACTTGTTCTAAGTTGTACTGGTTTCAGGGGCGGATCTACCGGGGTGGCATGGGGTGGCAACTGCCACCCTAAAAAATAGCCTTGCCACCCCAGCTGCCACCCGAGTTGGCATCTTTGTTTTGAAAGAAAAGTTGTGGTGAATGCAGCACAAGACGCGAGCCTTGTAGCCCTCCCCCGGCCCTGGCGCGAGCGAGGAAATATGATTGGCGGCGATTTAATTTGAACAGGGGGACGGCGCAAAACGAGAAGCATTCGGACCCAAGCAGACGGAAGGAATGAGGTATTTGCGGTCTACAATGACAGAGAAGAGACTGTCAAGTTTGGCTGTACTCAGCATTGAATCAAAACGCACTAAAGCTTTAGATCTTAATCAGTTTGTGAGGCGTTTTGCTGAACAACATGGTAATCGTGGAACTACCATTCAGCTGTTATAGGCATGCCCACTTGATGCTTTGCTCACGGATGACTCTATGAGCATAAAAAACTGTTAAGATGATGACCTTGTATGTGTGTATATATTTTTTTCTTTGTGGGGGTCTGCCCCCAAAAAACAGTTTTAAGTCCTGAGAAAGTCAAATAAGACGTAAAACTACACTGCCCAGCCAACAGAAAGTAACCACTTTGATTTAACTAGGCCAGTAGGTAAGGGCTTTCCACTGGATAATTTATGTTTTAGCTGAATACACGTGTTTTAACCCTAACTGATGCAGTTAGTCACTTCTTTAATGTTTGTTCTTTCTGATGTAAAGTCAAGGTTGTAACTATTTGCAGTAAAGTCGTGGGGCGCTGAACTGTTCCTTTGAATCTTTTGATACATGATATAATTACTTGTCTTTCAAATTTGAAGGAGGGTGAGCAAGCATCTTGAGGAACATTCATCATTAACTCCTCCAAAAAATATAGTTTATTCAATAATAAATGAATATGTGAATCATAACAGTGATTGACAGCTGATAGGAATAATATGATTGTTAATAGTATCATATTCATTCAGACAAACATCGATGAGACAGTTAATTAATGTATTTATTGCAGCAGTCTTCATAGATTTGGTACCCCTGCTGGTCTAAGAGTGAAACAAACTCATTCAGTTATTGTTCAGTTAAAATTCATTAAATGATGTCTGCCACCTTATATATTTATATGTAAGGCTTTACTGATGTGCCACAATAATGTCACCTAATGTTATTGAATTAAAATATTAATATTGTGGCTTTCCAAGTTAACATTGATTGATCTGACTGCGATTAAATCAGCATATACTTCTGCCAGGGGATGCCACCCCTCAAAATCTCCTGCCACCCTCTTGCCACCCCATGAATATTTGTCTAGATCCGCCCCTGACTGGTTTTAATATAGGAATCCTAAACATATAGCCTTCTGTAAAGATTATGGCACCAATATCTGCAAAATCTAAGCACATTTTCATTTCATGAAAACATTCATCTTCAATCTTTCATGGTTTAATCAAGCAGTTCTGTTCTAGTTCTATTTGATCCTTTCTGACAGCCAGAGGCCGTGCAGTCCACTAGACCAGTCCTTTTCATGTTCTTGCTTACACAGCTTAATACTGTGTAATACCAATCTGTCATTGTTCAAATCCATAATCAAAGGAGGAGTCAAGACTTTGGTTCCTCAGGACCGTGTAGAAGCTGCAGCCTGCACACTGTGCTCAGATCAGCCTTTGTCTGTTACTGTGGTCTCCATGTTGTGGGTGAGCCTTGAGAGGGAAGACCTGGGACAGTATTTGTGGCTGCCATCATAGGCGTTCCCCTGCACCTTTTCCAGAAACGACAGTGTGAATGTTGCCTTTGACCGAGTTCCTCCGCTTCATCTTTACTCAGGACTCAGAACTCTGTGGTTAAAGGTCAACTAACGCAATCCCTCTGAAGGTCAGAAAGGATGATTAAGTATTTACAGTAGTTGGAAATATGGATCAGCTCAAGAGATCTCAGTCATTGAGTCGTGAGATACCAAGAAGATTATCAAGTACTGAACTTCTTCCTGGCCCTGTGCATCAGAGGCCACAAGGTGATGTCATAAACACGGGCTGTCGTACACTGCACACTTCTGATTTGATTCATGTGAGAAAAAAAGAGCATATATAATGTTCTTATGATAACCAAATGATAACCTTTCAACACAAGGCAATTCAAAGTGCTTTACAAAAATGAAAGACATTAGGAAAATGGCATTTAAAAACGGTCATTAAAAAGCAAAGATAACTAAATAAACATGAAAAGAAAAAATACATGGATAAAAGTTACAGTGCAGTTTAAGATGTGAATAGTTCAATTAAAAGCAACGGAAAAAAGAAAAGTCTTCAGCCTGGATTTAAAAGTAGTCAGAGTTGCAGCGGACCTGCAGGTTTCTGGTAGTTTGTTCCAGATATTTGGAGCATAATAACTGAACGCTGCTTCTCCATGTTTAGTTCTGACTCTGGGGACAGAAAGCTGACCAGTCCCTGAAGACCTGAGAGTTCTGGATGGTTCATAATTTAGCAGGAGGTCAGAAATGTATTTTGGGCCTAATCCATTCAAAGCTTTATAAACCAGCAGCAGTATTTTGAAATCAATTCTTTGACACACAGGAAGCCAGTGTAAAGACTTCAGAACAGGAGTGATGTGATCCACTTTCTTAGTGTCAGTGAGGAACCAGTGTAAAGACTTCAGAACAGGAGTGATGTGATCCACTTTCTTAGTGTCAGTGAGGACTCGAGCAGCAGCGTTCTGAATTAGCTGCAGTTTTCTAATAGATTTTTTAGTGAGACCTGTGAAGACACCATTACAGTAGTCCAGTCTACTGAAGATAAAAGCATGGACAAGTTTTTCCAAATCCTGCTGTGACATTAGTCTTTTAATCCTAGACATATTCGTTAGGTGATAGTAGGCTGATTTAGTAACTGTTTTAATGTGACTGTTGAAACTCAGGTCAGAGTCCATGACTACACCTAGATTTCTGGCTTTATCTGTTGTTTTGAACATTGCAGACTGAAGCTCAGCGCTAACTTTTATACGTTCTGCCTTGGCTCCAAAAACCATTACCTCAGTTTTATCTTTGTTTAATTGGAGAAAGTTCTGACACATCCAGTCATTGATTTGTTCAATGCACTTACTCAGTGCTTGAATTGGAGCATAGTCTCCTGGTGAAACGGTTACGTAAATTTGTGTGTCATCCGCATAGCTATGGTAACTTATTTTATTGTTTTTCATTATCTGAGCCAGTGGTAGCATGTAGATGTTAAAGAGAAGAGGCCCCAAGATGGAGCCTTGAGGTACCGCACATGTCATATTTGTCAACTCCGATGTGTATTTACCTATAGAAACAACGTTTTTTCTGTCCTTTAAGTAGGATTCAAACCAATTTAGAACTGTTGCCGAAAGTCCCACCCACTTTTCTCGTCGGTCTAGTAATATGTTGTGGTCAACAGTGTAAAACGCAGCACTGAGATCTAATAATACTAACACTGGTGAAGGCAGTGTTCTCGCCCCCGCTCCTGGTAGACGTGTTGCTTCATTCTAGCAGAAGCCGTCTGGCTAAACTGTCCTGTTAAACTTCTTTATTTAATCCAGCTAGGTGAAGGCAGTGCTCTCGCTCCCGCTCCCTCTGCTGGTAACGTGGGTGTAGTTACATCCCTCTTTGTGTTAGGCGAGTAGGAGCATTGCTCTACTCTTTCCGTTCAGCAGGTAGCTGGTGAAGGCTGTGTTCTCGCACCCGTTCCCGGCTACGCTGCATCTGGCTACCTACAGAACGGCTCATTCATGTAGCGCCTGTATGGCTTCTCTTGAGCCCAAGGACGACCATGACCGCTGCCCCTCTTGCCTTGGCCTCGAGCATTCGAGGGAGGGTCTCACGCAAAGCGCCTTCATGAACTGTGGCTTCATGCCTCGGGCGCTCAAGGTGGCTAGAGTCGCAGAGGTGGAGTGTCTGGCAGCAGCCAATGGACACCTCTCCTCGTCACAACTTCCTCCAGCTCAGTCTGGCCGTTCCCGGCGACTTGATGGATTGATGGCTATGGGTTCACCCCCCAGGTAGAGGACTAGAAACAGGCTGTCCTCTAAGGTGGATCGGTTAGCTGCCATCATGGAGCGGATGAAGTCGCTCCTCTTGGCCCTTCAGCCAGGGGCCGGTTTGGGGGCTACTAGCTTGCCGCCTGGCTCTCCTTTGGTTGCTGCACCCCTGCTTGAGGATGCCATGTCACTAGCGGCTTTGGCTAAACCTCTTCTAGAAAGGGGTGGAGGACGGGGGCCCGCTCACCTGCAAGGAGGCTTCCCACTACTCTGCTCAGAGCTCTCTGCAGGGCATGGAGGACGCCTCCATGGCGGCCACTAGTCGTACGGCCTCAGGTTCCGCAGGCCGACTCGGCTCAGGCTAGCGCCTTCTTCAGGCATAACCCTGCCCCTGCCACTCCCAGCAGGCCCAGGAGCCCCTCTAGCAGCCGCACTCAGCCACCAGCTTACAGTGGTGGTCTGCGGAGGTCCCAGCGGCCCACTCATCCGCCTCCCGGGGGCTTTCGTGCCCCCAGTCACCGGCCTTCTAGGCGGCCTCGTGCCTCAGAGCCTTACCGGAGCCCCCTGAGCTGGTCGTCGGCTGCTTTCCCAGCAGCAGCTCAGTTACTGGGCTGTCTGTACTTCCGACCCTTGGGTGGTTTTCACCTTAAACCAGGGGTACGAACTGCAGTTCCGGCCGGGTCAAAATGACAGTTGTCAGCGATCTGGCAGAGGCCTTAGCTCTGGCCCAAGAGTTGTCCGTCCTCTTGGCCAAGGGTGCAATCGAGCCAGTAGACCCTCTGCTCAGCGGGGGTCCTACTCGGCGTACTTTCTCGTGAGCAAGAAAGTCGGCGGATTTCACCTGATCTTGGATCTCAGAAGAATCAACAGATTCAAATCAAATCAAATCAAGTTTTATTTATATAACACATTTTTAAAACGATTTTTGGTCGAGACAAAGTGCTGTACATACAATAAAAACACTTTACTACAATAGCAAACAGAAGACAACAAATTACAACAGCAAAAATAAAAATCACACACAGGGAAATGTCAGGAGTCGTGCTCCGCTCTGACTAGAAGGCCAGAGAGAAGAAGTGAGTTTTAAGTGTAGATTTAAAAACCCCTAGGGTCTGGGCCGACCTCACATGGAGGGGCAGATTGTTCCAGAGCCTAGGGCCAGCTGCTGTGAAGGCTCGGTGCCCTCGGGTTTTGAGCCTGGTCTTGGGCACTATCAGCAGCAGCTGGTCAGCCGACCTTAAAGCTCTGGCTGGGGTGTAGCGATGGAGGAGTTCTGCTAAAATAAGCCGGAGCCAGCCCATTTAGTGCTTTAAAAACAAATAAAAGGAGTTTAAAATCAATTCGGAACCGAACTGGAAGCCAGTGCAGTGAGGCCAGAATTGGGGTGATGTGGTGATGCTTTTTATGGCCAGTGAGAAGACGTGCAGCTGCGTTCTGCACTAGCTGCGGGCGTCTAATTGACGCCTGGTCCATACCCACATACAGAGCGTTGCAGTAATCCAGTCTCGAGGTAACAAAGGCATTAATAACCCTTTCTAGGTCTTTAAAAGATAAACACGGCTTTGTCTTGGCCAATAGTCGTATTTTAAAAAAGTAGGTCTTGACTACGGTGCTGACCTGCTTATCAAATTTAAAAGCGCTATTGAAGGTCACTCCAAGGTTCATGACAGAGGGGAGGATGTTTTTATTGAGGGAGCCCAGAATTTCAACCGGGGAGGCTGGAGGTTGGGGTCCAAAAAAGATGACCTCGGTCTTGCTCTCGTTGAGGTTGAGGACATTTTGGCTCAGCCAGGATTTGATCTCTGTTAAGCAGTCCATCAACTGCTGTAATGAGTTGACATTTGAATTGAGAGGCAGATAGATCTGTACATCATCGGCATAACAATGGAAGGGGATGTTGTGTTTTGTGAGAATTGAACCTAGGGGCAGTATGTACAGTAGAAAAAGGATGGGGCCCAGAATCGAGCCTTGGGGAACCCCACAGGTAAGAGGGGCTTTGGCAGAGGAGAAGGCACCTAGCTGCACTGAGAAGCTACGGTCTGTCAGGTAGGACCTGAACCATGCAAGGGCAGAGCCTGTGATGCCTGCGGTCTGTTCGAGCCGCGACAACAGGATGCTATGGTCCACAGTGTCAAAGGCAGCTGTCAGCTCTAACAGCACCAGGACAGCTGGGCTACCTGAGTCGGCGGCTTGGAGCAGATCATTAAAAACTCTTAAAAGGGCTGATTCAGTGCTGTGCATAGGTTTGAAGCCAGACTGAAACTTTTCATGAATGCCATGCGTGGTTAAGAAAGACTGCAGCTGGGCGTAGACTACTCGCTCCAGGACTTTAGATTAAAAAGGTAGCTGGGAGCTGGGCCTAAAATTTGCGAGAATGGAGGGGTCGAGATTTTTCTTTTTAAGTAGTGGCTGGACCACGGCATGTTTGAAGGCAGCTGGGACACATCCTGAGCTAAGAGAGGTGTTTATAAGCAGTGGTGAACCATCACAACTGGACCTTCTGTAGACACACACACCCCCCGCTGTCCGTCTTTTCACTGAATTGTCGTCTTGAAAAGGGTACTCACAACAATTCCGCAACAACTTCATCTTCACCTGTTGCACTTGCCATTTCAACGTTAAAAACAATAAAACGGCATGAAATGCTTCGTCGCATTCATCTGATCCTCTGTCTCTCTCCAGTTAACTAGCGGGCCTTCGAGAGTACCCTGGAACCGAGGGAAACTCTGAAAGAATACGCCCATTGGCTACAAATCAATATATGATTGGTTGATCAAACTGTCAGTCCAAACGTACGCTCTCATTCAGTGTAAGGGCCAGGGCATTCTATCAAGGATATAGAATACCTTGTTTGAAGGATATTCTACCCAGAGACCCAGAACAAGATCTGATTGGTTGCTTTCTTTTCTAACACAAAACCACTGAAATGCGTAGTGCATGGTCCGAGAAGGACAAGCAAATCAACGTAACACTGTAATATTACAGATCAACAACACAGATACCATTCTCATTTATTCATTTTATATACATTTTATTACATTTTATTTATATAATTAAATCGATTTTTTGTTTGTTTTATCAGAGTGTTCCAGGGTATTCTCTGAATACCTTGAAGGCCCTGACGGTTCGCCACTGTTTATAAGTAATAAAATACTTGCTCCAACTGATTCAAAAACTTCTCTGAGAAGGCGAGAGGGAATGCTGTCTGAGGTGCAGTTTGTCGGCCGCAGGTGCTTGACAACATCCGAGAGAGAAGAGAGGGATACAGGCTCAAAGTGGTCGAGGACTGCAGGGCACAGAAAAGGAGCAGGATCTGGGGTAGCACTAGTGTGGGCTAGCCTAAGAGCAGATACTTTTTCGATAGAAAATGTAAGAAACTTATCACAGAGAGTAGTCGATGGCACAATAGAAGAAACATCACAGGGATTAATGATCGAGTTGAGGACATTAAAAAGAACTTGAGGTTTATGGCTGTTTTTGGAGATTAACAGAGAAATGTGCTCTGTTTTGGCTGCTTTGACTGCCGTCTGGTAGTCGGAAAGGCAAGCACGAAGGATTTCTAGGGAGACATGGAGTTTATCCTTTTTCCATTTTCTCTCTGCACGCCTGCAGGTGCGTCTGAGAGCGCGAGTACAGTCATTGAGCCACGGCTCTGAGAGAACTTTGGTGCGTCTAAGCGTAAAAGGAGCAACAGAATCCAGTAATAATGTACATGTCGAGTCAAACATGGAGATCACCTCATCAGCACTAAAAGCACAGTTCACCTCGAATTTACAGATCAGGGAAGCATTAAAAACATCAGAAAACTGTGAGGCATTCAAGGGGTTAATTGAACGCAGACGATGCGCAGGGGCACGTGATTCGACTCCTGCGGAAGGGATCGAAGTTGTAAACAGAACCGGTAAATGGTCTGAGATACGCGTTGCTGCACAGATTTCCTCCACAGAGACAGACAGTCCAAACGATAATACTAAATCTAAAGTGTGTCCTTTTTCGTGTGTTGGGCCAGCCACGGACTGAACGAGACCAAAAGAATCAAGGAGATTTAAAAAGTCCCTAACCAGAGGTTTGGACTCGCAACACACATGGACATTAAAGTCTCCGGAAATCAAAACACGATCATATTTCACCATGATCCCGGACAGAAAGTCAGAAAAGTCATTGATGAAATCCTTATTGCACTTTGGCAGACTAAACACTGAAGCTATGCCCCCACCATGGCCGGTGGTACGGGGGGAGCTGAAGAATGTACAGTCGGGAGGAAGAAGTTCAGAGAACGGTGTATACTCGCCAGCGTGGACCCAGGTCTCCGTCAGAAACATAAAATCCAGTTCACGAGAGGTGAAGAAGTCATTTAACAGGAACGTATTGTTTGCTATTGACCTAGCATTTAGCAGAGCCATGCAAAGTTTTCGCTCCGGGCTGGCCGAAGGTGTAGTGCGTCTCAGCGGACGAAGATGTGCGCGTTGAACGCCGCGCTGGCCGGGAGCAGTCAGTCGGGCAGGAGGAGCTGTCAGCGCAACTCCGGAAAGACAGGGCGAATCCACCGATCCCTCAGATGGCATGCAGCGGGAGGGCCATGACATCTGATGCGTGGATAAGTCCCAGAAGATTCCTGAAGTTGTTGCCATTCCTTTCAGCCATATCTAAACTCTCCGCCAGAGCACTGACCTGCTTCTCTAATTCGGCTATCCTCGGCTTTTGCGCTGTGGCGGAGTTTTCCACGGCCATGATCCTGTTCTCTGCCTCATCTAGCCGCCTGTTAGCAGACTGGAGCTCCGCAGAGTGGTTATTAATAGTCTCGACCAGCGGGCTGAGTTTATCATCGATTACTTTTATGATGTTAGCAGTCATCAAGTTTAGGGCTTTAGCAAGGGCAGGGTCGAGTTCGTCAGAGGTATCAGATTCGGCCTGGTGTCATCTTGCATGCACTCACCGGGACCATATTCAGCGGTGTATTTCTTTTCTCTATTCCTTTGAGTTCTTCCCATTTTGTCAAAAGACTGTGGCCAAAAGTTTTCCAAGGACATGAAGCTGAAATGCTCATACCAAAAGTGGCTTCCAAAAACACGGGTAATAACAGGATAATAGCATAATTAGAACCGAGTGGCACGGAGCTCCAGCCAAAACGGTGTGTTCACCTCGTGACCCCAATTTACCCCTTTTAGAAGTGAAGTTACAGTCATTTGTTCTGGGAATGTCATTTTCGAGCCTGAGACCTGGAAAACAGGCTCGGGGCTTAACAGGTTAAGTAAAATATGTTTGAGTGTGTATAAAAAAAATATATATATATATATTTTATGTCAATATGCATGCTGGAGTTTAGTGCAATTATTGCTCTGGGGTAGAAACGGTCTTTAAGTCTGTTTGTCTTTGCTTTAAGACATCTGTAGCGCCGTCCGGACGGCAGCATGTCAAACAGATGGTGACCAGGGTGTGTATTGTCCTTCACAATGTTCTTTGCTCTACTGAGGCAGCGGGAATTGAAGATGTCCATCAGGGAGGGGCGAGGGCAGCCGATGATTTTCTGCACTGTGTTGATCACTCTCTGGAGCCTTTTCCTGTCTGCCGCAGTGCAGCTGGAGTACCACACTGTGATGCAGTATGTCATCAGGCTCTCGATGGCTGAGCGGTAGAAGGTCTCCAGCAGCCTGGGGTCCAGGTGGTTCTTCCTCAGCACCCTCAGGAAGTGTAGACGCTGCTGGGCCTTCTTGATGACTGCTTTGGTGTTGTCTGTCCATGAGAGGTTGTTGGAGATGAGTACACCAAGAAACTTGAAGCTGTGGACCCTCTCCACACACTCGCCGTTAATGTAGAGGGGGGCTGGATCGCTGCTGTTCCTCCTGAAGTCCACAATGATTTCCTTTGTTTTTGTGGTGTTCAGTGCCAGGTTGTTCACTGAACACCACGCTGAGAGCTTCAGTACCTCACTCCTGTAGGCCGTCTCGTCTCCTCCTGAGATAAGCCCCACCACAGTGGTGTCGCCAGCGAATTTGACAAAGATATTACCTGGGTGGGCTGGACTGCAGTCGTGGGTGTAGAGCGAGTACAGGAGAGGGGTCAGCACACAGCCCTGAGGAGAGCCAGTGCTCAGTGTGCGGGTGGAGGAGAGATGGGGGCCAAGTCTCACAGACTGAGGCCGGTTGGTTAAGAAGTCTTTGATCCAGGAGCAGGTGGGTGTTGGGAGGCCTAGGTTTAACAGTTTTCCAACTAAGATGTCTGGGATGATCGTGTTGAATGCTGAGCTGTAGTCAATGAAGAGTATCCTGACATAGCTCCCACGATGTTCTAGATGGCTCAGTGCAGAGTGCACAAAACTTTTCTGAGGCGTGGTTTGCAATTCGCCCTGCCAATCAGAAATTGCAACCTTTTCCTCCCCAGGAAAGTAGCACCTCTCTAGCAGGGACTATCTGGGGGTGAAAAGGTTTGCATGAACTAGGTTCTAGTTCCAGATCTTTTTGGTGTGAAACCAAAATCGGCCTAGTTCTTGGGAAAAGTACTCCGGTGTGAAAGCGCCTACTGTTACAGCAGAAAAGAGCCAAAGAATGTTTCCTAAGTAATATATATATATATATATATATATATATATATATATATATATATATATATATATATATACACTTTTTTATGCATATACATACAGCACATATTGCACATAGTTGGTTGGTATTTAACAGCAAGGGGTGATATAGTCTGTGTTGTTGTGTGTGTGTGTGGGGGGGGGGGGGGGGGGGGGGGGGGGGTCTACTAGGGGCTGTGCTGGTTGTATAGTCTGACCGCTGCAGGAAGGAAGGACCTGCGGTATCTCTCCATGAGACAGCGGGGGTGCAGCAGCCTGTCGCTGAAGGAGCTGCACAGTGAGGACAGGGTGTCCTGGAGGGGGGGGGGGGGGGGGGGTGGGGGGGGGGGGGGAGGGGGGGGGGGAGCACATTGTCCAACAGGGAGGACAGCTTGGCTGCCATTCTCCTGTCTCACCTCCACAGTGTCCAGAGGACTCCTGTCTCCCACCACCTCCACAGTGTCCAGAGGACTCCCCAGGACAGAGCTGGCCTTCCTTACCAGTCTGTTCAGTCTCTTCCTGTCAGCAGCCGAGATGCTGCTGCCCCAGCAGGCCACACCATAGAAAATGGCTGATGCCACAACAGAGTCATAAAATGTCTGAAGGAGTGCCCCCTGCACCCCGAAAGACCTCAGTCTTTCAGCAGAAAGAGTCTGCTCTGTCCCTTCTTGTACAGAGCAGCAGAATTATCAGTCCAGTCCAGTTTATTGTTCTGATGAACACCCAGCTATTTGTAAGAGTTCACGATCTCAATGTCCGCTCCCTGGATGTTCACTGGTGTCAGGGGGGAGTGTTGGCGCCGTCTGAAATCCACCACCAGTTCCTTGGTCTTCGCTGCGTTGAGCTGGAGGGGGTTCCTCTGGCATCAGAAGGTGAAGTCCTGCGTCAGCTCCCTGTACTCCCTGTCGTCCTCGTTGGAGATGAGGCCAACGATGGCGGAGTCGTCAGAGAACTTCTGCAGGTGACAGGTTGCAGTGTTGTGGGTGAAGTCTGCAGTGTAGAGGGTGAAGAGAAACGGTCCAGCACTGTCCCCTGGGGGGCCCCCGTACTGCTGATGATGGTGTCTGATTGACACTCCCGGGTCCTCACGTACTGTGGACGGTTGGTGAGGTAGTCCAGGATCCAGGAGGTGAGGTGGTGATCCACCCCCGAGAGCAGCAGCTTGTCCCCCAGGAGCGGGGGCTGGATGGTGTTGAAGGCACTGGAGAAATCAAAGAACATGATCCTCACAGAGCCCCCAGCCTTCTCCAGGTGGGAGAGGGACCTCTGCAGCAGGTAGATGACGGCGTCATCCACCCCGATGGCAAGCTGGTGAACTGCAGCGGGTCCATCGATGGTCTCACAAAGTTTTATTGTCATATGCACATAAGCTACAGTGTAGAAATGGCAATGAAATTCTTCTGACCTGAGCTCCTCCAACAATGCAACATATATAATAAAATACAAAAATAAAAATAAAAAATAGTTCAAAAGGTCTATTAAACATGTAAATAGAATATGATATGTACAAGAACAGAAAATTAAATTAAATAATGTACATTACGACAAAATTAAATACGGTTTATTGCAGTGATAACTATTTATATAAATGAGTAGATTGCAAGATGACAAACAGGAATGTTTATCGAGGCACTTTACAGAGCTCAGGTGTTTAACAGTCTTATGGCCTGTGGGATGAAACTGTCCCTGAGTCTGGTGGTTTTAGTCCGGATGCTGCGGTACCGCCTGCCAGACGCAGCAGACAGAACAGTTTGAATGAATCTCCCCCTCATGCTTGTATGGGCCCCAACAAGAAGACAGGGCCTGCAGTCCCTGATGAATGCCTGGTACTGTTTACAGTTTTTTTCAGTTGCTTGAAATGAATTTGACTGTTATTTTGCCGGCTTGAATATGTTGACCACTTAAAGAGTCTCGAATAAAGGAGTTCTGGTCAGAAATGCAGTTTAGTTCCATTTATTTACTCCAACTCATGGTTTCTGCAGTTTGGCAAACAAGACAAAAGAATACATTTTTGTCATAAATAATACATCAAATAAACAAGTTGTAAATAAAGTTAAATAAACAAAGGTTGCAGTATACATTAAACACATAAAGGAAACTCACATTCTCAGGGACGCATGAGGGAGCAGGACTGGAGAGGCTTTCCTGCTAGTCTGTCTGCTCTTTAAGTAGCAGCAGTAATCAGTGTTCACCTGAGTGTGTCTGATCACACCTGTTGTCACTTTCCCCAATCAGGAGCATTTGGTGACAGGCAGGTGAATGTTCATTAGCCCTCTAGAGGGCAGTGTTTGGGCAGCACAGGGAATTCACAACAGCTGCCCTCACAGTAGCTCAGCTGCTGTGAAAGATATTAATTCCCATTCAGTTGGATAGTTCAGGTAATGATATCAAGCGGGCCACTGGCCGAGTGTAAGTTCTGTCTTGAACTAGAACGTGGGCTGACTGGACACACTGGTCAGGGCTCGGATGCAGCCTGGTTACCTTCCCTACTGGCCATTGAGCCCTTGGCAGTTGTGGATCCATTATAAGGACAGCTGTATCCAGTTGCAAGTTATCGGATGGCTTCTCCCATTTCTGCCGTGATTGCAAGGTTGGCAGATAGTCCTTGATAAAATGGGTCCAGAATTAATCTGCCAGTATTTGGCTCTGGCACCACCTACGCCGCCCATTGACTCTGGTGCGTAAGCAACTTGCGGTAGGGAAGCTTCACGCCGCCCCATCAGCAGCATGTTCGGAGTGATGGGGTCCAAGTTAGCTACATCAGATGAAATGTAACCAAGTGGTTTCGAGTTGAGCATACCTTCAATCTCAACCAGTACAGTGGCAAGGACTTCTTCTGACACTGGTTGGCTTCCAACAACAACCCGAAGAGCATTCTTGACTGATCTGATCTCCCTTTCCCACACACCTCAAAGTGGGGGGAATTAGGAGGGTTGAATTTGAAGGTGAGTTGGTATTGACAGAGTTTCTCTTGCAGCTCTGGCTCTAGAGCTTCAAACGTCTCTTGTTTTTGTATTTATTTATAGAAGGACCATGCATACAAAAACATTAATCTCAGCAAAGAGATGCAATATGCCAGATTATAGCTAATAGCTCATTTCCATCTGTGGTCCTCAGGCGGGTTCATAACAATCAATAAACAAATAATAACATTGTGTGATCTCTATCAGTCAAACAATTTTAAAACCTGATTTAAGTACAGCTCAATAAATTAATACATAGTACACTTGAAATAAACTTACATGATCTCGGTCACTCAAATAATTATAAAGCCTGATTTAAATACAGGTTACGAACATAATACTTAGTACACTTCAAATACACTTAAATAAAATATCTAAGATATAGTATGACAATACAGTTCAAATAAAATAAAAAAATAAAAACTCAGATTACAGTGTAATTAATGTTGGCATGACTGGTTGCTTAATATCATTTTTTTGCACCATAAGAAAACGAGTTAAAATCAGTACAGGTTTTAAGTTCAACTGGAAGAGTATTCCAGTGCCTGATGGCCGTAAACGAAAATGCTGATTGTCCAAAGGCAGTGCGGCCTCAGAGGGATGGTTAGATCTGCATTTAATGCAGATCTGGAGTTTCTGCAACTCTGCTCACGGCGAAACTGAAAAAAGATCTTGTAGCTCCCTCGCAGCCCCACGGAAGTTAGTACCTCTATCTGAGAGAATTTCCTTTGGCTTGCCTCGACGGGCAATGAATCTTCTGAGGGAAAGCAGGAAGGCATCCGAATCTAAAGCGGCGAGAAGATCAAGGTGCACTGCTCTAGTGTTTAGGCATTTGAACATAACACCCCAATGTTTCTCGTTGCGCCTCCCAACTTTGACATATAAAGGGCCAAAACAATCAACCTCCGTAGAATAGAAAGGGGGGCTCAAGAGACGAAGGCGGGCAGGCGGTAGGTTGGCCATAAGAGGGATACACAAAGATCTCACATAAAGCATAATTATTTAAACTCACACTCAAAGAGCAAAACCTGAGCTCAAATCTCCAAAACTCTAAACACATGCACCCAATTTGGACCCTTACCTTACCTCTCACCAATTCCAATTAAGGTTCCAGTGGGGACCTTTCTCCCTGCGTGTGCCTCTCCACCTGTGTTTCTTACTTCTTACTTGCTACCCTTTCCCCTCAACCTATCCTAAGGGAGTGCATGTACGTAGATACGTTGTGCCTCTCCACCTCTGTTCCCTACTTCTTACCTACTACTCTTTTCCCTCAACCTATCCTAAGGGAGTGCATGTACGTAGACACGTTGTGCCTCTCCACCTCTGTTCCTTACTTCTTCTCAACCTATCCTAAGGGAGTGCATGTACGTAGATACGTTGTGCCTCTCCACCTCTGTTCCCTACTTCTTACCTACTACCCTTTTCCCTCAACCTATCCTAAGGGAGTGCATGTACGTAGACACGTTGTGCCTCTCCACCTCTGTTCCTTACTTCTTCTCAACCTATCCTAAGGGAGTGCATGTACGTAGACACGTTGTGCCTCTCCACCTCTGTTCCTTACTTCTTCTCAACCTATCCTAAGGGAGTGCATGTAGTAGACACGTTGTGCCTCTCCACCTCTGTTCCTTACTTCTTACTTGCTACCCCTTATCCCTCAACCTATCCTAAGGGAGTGCATGTACGTAGACACGTTAGTTTAGCTGCTATAGGCTTGGACTGTCGGGGGACACCTTACTTCTTCCTTCTGTCTGTCTGTACCTGTGTACTCTCATGTTCCGATTAACCCAGCTTCCCCCAAATTTCTTTTTGGTGTCTATATCTACGCCGGGATCCTGAGGCGAGGCTGATCCTGTTGCTGTGGTCCTGTGTCCTGGCTCCTCTATCCTGAGTTCTGGATTTGAGTCCTGGACTTCGAGTCGTGGCTGAACCTGTCTCTGCGGTCCTGCCTGACTCTCATCATACTACAGCTCCCACAGGATTGTTGGCATCCTTGTGGATTCATCTTCTTATTATAGACACATGCATTTCCAAACATTTGGTCTACCTACGCTGTAAAATGTATTATCTCTTCGATTTACACACGGCATCTATTGCACGTCTGTCCGTCCTGGGAGAGGGATCCCTCCTCTGTTGCTCTCCCTGAGGTTTCTCCCATGTTCCCCTTTAAACTGTGGGTTTTTCTCTGGAAGTGTTTCCTTGTACGATGTGAGGGTCTAAGGACAGAGGTGTCGTATTTTCATACTGATATTCTGTACAAACTGTGAAGTCCACTGAGACAAATGTAACATTTGTGATATTGGGCTATATAAATAAACATTGATTGAATTTGCAATTCAACCTGGCACTTTTTGCAAAACACTGCACACGGTTCTCTAAGTAAGACACAGAAATCTGACATATTCACTTGTTTGCCGTTTTCAAAACACTGCCATTAAAAATGCTACACACATGAACCAATAAACAAATACACATACCAAATGACCACAAACACGGAAATGCTTTATTGTTGACTCAGCAATCAGGATGTAAGCACTCTAAAAAGGCTCCACGTAAGACCTTTTTACAACAAACATGGATATATGGATAGCAGCAAGAGGGAGAGGTAGAGGGAGGAAGAGGTAGAGGGAGGATGAGAGAGAGGGAGGATAAGAGAGAGAGGGAGGATGAGAGAGAGGGAGGATGAGAGAGAGGGAATTGATGTTGTTTTGAGTGCAGTTAGTCATTATACACGATATATGTTTTTTTGCAACTCAGATACGTAATTGTATGGGACAATGTCAGCTTTCATCGAGCAGCCACCGTCCAAAACTGGTTCGTTGACCACCCACAATTTCTGCTTCTGTATCCAATAGAAGGGTTCTTTTCGACATGGCGGTGGAAGGTGTATGACCGTCAGCCATACGAGTGCTTGACTCTTTTGGAGGCAATGGAAGAGGCATGTGATGACATGTGAGTGCTATCCAGGGATGGGTACGACACTCAAGGCGCTTCTTCCCTCGATGTTTAGCCAGGGAAGATATTGCTTGTGATGTGGACAAGGTGCTGTGGCCAGACCCAGCTAGGCGGCGAGATGCACCCTAAGCACTTTTCTCTCCTCTGTTTTTTTGTTTACATTTTTTTTTTTTCTTTACATTTACTGTGTTTGAGGCATCATTTTCGTTTACACAATTGTACTGTGTTCAGCATGAATGTTGCACCAATTTCTTTGGGAGAAAAATAAAAGTATAACAACAGTATATTTTTGTCTCTGCACATATGTTTGTAGACTTGAACAATCTTTATATGCAGAATTCTCTACATAGAGGGAAAAGATGAGTGTGCTTTAGATAAAGCACCACAGTGTGTAGTTGGTGGGACAAAGTGGCTTGTACTATGAGTGAAGTGTGTGCCATTTGGTGCAAAAGTTAGGTTTTGGTAAGTATATAGTTTTGGGTGCAGTGCTTCATTTTGCAAGAAACATTTGGTGTTTTGCGAATTGTGTTAAGTGTTTTGAGAAAATGATTCCTGTTGTCAAAAATGTGTTTTAGCAATTGAAAAAAATTGTAACAAATACACGTGCCAAATGACCATAAACACTAAACTGCTTTATTGTTGACTCAGTACCAGAAAAAGAAAAAGGCTCCACATAAGAACTTTTACAGTTTTTTTCAGTTGCTAACACACTGAGAGAGAGAGAGAGAGAGAGAGAGAGAGAGAGAGAGAGAGAGAGAGAGAGAGAGATGCTAATAAAGCTTGAATTGTGTTTGTTTTTAGATGATTGCATGAAACGTGTAAAGTGAAAAAGTGTGTGTGTGTGAAATATTTTTTTCTCCCATTAATTCGTTATAATGATAGCAGTTGTGGAGTGTAATGTGTCTGCTTAAATAATAGCCTTTAATATTAAACAATATTTGTATACAGTTTTTAACGGAGCTTTCACATTTACTTGTTTATTTATTTGACTGAAAATAAGCTGCCAGTGTCAATATATATATATAGTGTGTGTGTGTGTGTGTGTGTGTGTGGTGTGTGTGTGTGTGTGTGTGTGTGTGTGTGGTGTGTGTGTGTGTGTGTGTGTGTGTGTGTGTGTGTGTGTGTTGGTGTGTCTTTATCCCTTCGTTCCCATTGGCTGCTTCAACTTGTTGGAGCTTTTCTCTAGGGAAAAAGAGAAAGCTCCAAGAACCTATCGGTGCTTGCGACCCCCCCCCCCCTGCAGCCCGGATGGTCCAGACTTGTCCGGGCCCCGTCAGTGATCCAGCCTCACACCGTTAAAAGGCTGCTGTCAGATGTGAGGACCGCTCCACTGCTCCCTCAGAGCCCCCCCGTGTCCCTCCTCACACGTGTGACCAACAAGTCTGCACTTGAACTGGACTTTAACCGTGTCCGTCTTTTTGCTTTTGTTTGCTTTTTGTGTGTTTTTTTTAATGTCGTCTTTGCCAGGAACGGTACCGCGGATGATGCGCCCTGCTCCCGGACAGAACTACCCCCGAACCGGATTCCCTCTGGAAGGTAGGAGCCTGCCGGCCTTTACACTGAGAACCCGAGAGCTGTGTGAAAAATTACAAATGCAGAGTGGAAAGGAAAGGTTGCGTCTCTCCACAATTTATAGGCTACATTTAAAAAAAAAAGGTATTTCAGTGACACAACAGTAAACCAACAAGCCCTGAATTCAGATGGTTTCCTTGGCGACTAACTGGTGTGCAACACTCATAATAATTACACAACCGAACACAGACTCAGTGTGAGCTGCAAGTGAAACCTATCCACACTGCCTGATCTCTAAATATTCACCAATCTAGTTGTTTCTATGCAGAGTTAAAAATGAAAGACATTACTTGTAAATAGACAAGGTGTCCTTGTGCAGATTTAAAAATCACTTCAGGAAGGCACAGCTGTTTTTTCTCGATGTTTTTCGTGCGTAAAATACTGTGTTATTTTTCGTTGTGCAATCGAGTTTCCATGATGAAGTGACAACACATGTCCCGGTCCGTCTTCATGGGGCGACATTAGGCCGCTCAACTTTTGGTTTGTCTTGAAGGACTCGCATTCTTGCGAAAAAAAAATTCACACATTAAAATGTCTTTGTTTTCATGCTTATTATATTATTATTTTACTGGCTGAATATTACAGGACCCGGGCTGCACTTCATTTATTATCATCCAGTGGACACGTTGTCATCATATTTAAATTAAGTCTAAATCCAAAGAAAACACTTAACAGTCTCTAACCAAATCATGGGGTCTTTCAAGTGGAAATGAAATGAATCGAACAAACAGCACGGAGGATTACTCCAATATTTGGACAGCGTGCTGCTGAATAATGGAGCTCTTCAGATCCTGTGAAGTGGATCCGGTCCTCTGTTAACCCAAAATGTTAATTTACTGCAGCCATGTAGAGAATAACGATACAATATATCGGGAGGCCTGTGGATATTTTCAGGCCTCATTTTATTCGAATTATAACATGTAGAGGAAACTCAACATTTCCATCAGAACATTTCCTTCGACAGTCCTTCATGATTACCGATCACCTAAAACTCACACTGAGTGTGTCTGTGGCCCCCAGTGTCCACTGCTCTGGGCCAGGGCCGGGTCAACCAGCTGGGGGGGGTCTTCATTAACGGCCGGCCGCTGCCCAACCACATCCGACACAAGATAGTGGAGATGGCCCACCACGGGATCCGGCCCTGTGTCATCTCCCGCCAGCTGCGCGTCTCTCACGGCTGCGTGTCCAAGATCCTGTGCCGCTACCAGGAGACCGGCTCCATCCGGCCCGGGGCCATCGGAGGCAGCAAGCCCAGGGTGAGGAGCCGCACAATGTCAGGATAATGATATAAAGATAGGCTACTTTGACACATTTCAGGGCCTGTAATCACCTGTCCTGCTGCCCCCCCTCCCCCTGCAGCAGGTCGCCACGCCGGACGTGGAGAAGCGGATAGAGGAGTACAAGCGGGACAACCCCGGCATGTTCAGCTGGGAGATCCGGGACAAGCTGCTGAAGGACGGCGTGTGTGACCGGAGCACGGTCCCTTCAGGTGAGGCCTGCTCCGGTAAGATCCACCTTCAATACCCGCTGATTCACTGACAGAGACTGAGAGAGAACACTGTTTATTAATGATCATTTAACGGTGGTTATTGATTATGATTATTGTTGTTATCATTATTTATTTATGTTATGTAATTATTGTTGTTGTTGCTATTATTATTGTTATAATTATTGCTATTTTATATAACGCTTATTATTATTGTTATTGTTTTTATTTTTATTATTATTAATACTATTGTTGACTATAATTATTGCTATTATTATATTACTTATTATTATTGTTATTGTGTTTTTATTTGTGTTATTATTATTATTGTTATAATGATTATAATTATTGCTATTTTATATAACGCTTATTATTATTGTTATTACTTGTTATAGTTTTTTATTATTATTATTATTTTGATTGTTGATTATAATTATTGCTATTATTATATCAATTGTTATTATTGTTATTGTGTTTTTATTAGGATTATTGTTGTGATGAACAGCCTGCTGAAGCTGCCTCTGTGTTTTCAGTGAGTTCGATCAGCCGTGTACTTCGAGCTCGGTTTGGAAAAAAGGATGATGAGGAAGAGTGTGATAAGAAGGATGAAGACGGGGAGAAGAAGAGCAAACACAGCATCGACGGGATCCTGGGAGACAAAGGTAGGCCGCTGCCGGCGCGAGGACATGGAGGAGAGGGTGCGCGGGGAATCGGCTACAAATTGGGCCTAAACGGTGTTTAGTCTCCGCGCGCTCTTCTCTTCATTATTTATATGTATTGGGGGGGGGGGGGGGGGACTCCCGTGGCGCTGCTGACAGAGGAGCGATGTGCCAGTCAATATCAATTACAGCAGCCTGACAGCCCCCCCCCCCCCCCCACACACACACACACACACACACACACACACACACACACACACACACACACACACACACACACACAGCCGAGAAACATGTTTGGTTCGCTTCAAAATTAAACCTTTTTTTAAATGCGATAAAAATAAATATATATTCGGTTTTTAGGCCTAAATCCACCATGACAAAAAGATGCACAAATTAAATTCGCTTTAAACGTACAATTATATTAAAACATGTATTAAATATATCAAGATCTTAATGGAACGAGCAGAATAACTCAGCATGTGAGGCTGATAGGCCAGAGGAACATGGGGTCTGCCCTGATGCTTAGGAGGACGTGAGGCCGATAGGCCGGAGGAACATGGGGTCTGCCCTGATGCTTAGGAGGACGTGAGGCTGATAGTCCGGAGGAACATGGGGTCTGCCCTGATGCTTAGGAGGACGTGAGGCCGATAGGCCGGAGGAACATGGGGTCTGCCCTGATGCTTAGGAGGACGTGAGGCCGATAGGCCGGAGGAACATGGGGTCTGCCCTGATGCTTAGGAGGACGTGAGGCCGATAGGCCGGAGGAACATGGGGTCTGCCCTGATGCTTAGGAGGACGTGAGGCTGATAGGCCGGAGGAACATGTCTGCCCTGATGCTTAGGAGGACATTTAGGTGCATTTTCTTTCATATTTCTAAATAACAGCGTATTTATATTACACTGAAGAAATTGAAATGTTGACTTTAATTAAATGTATTATGTCAACAAATGTCACATTAGGTTAGTTGAAGGGAATAATATTAAGTTGGACATAATATGTTGTATTTAACCTTAATCTAATTGCTTTCAACTAACCTTACAGTTATGTGAAATCTGATGACAAAATACATTTCATTAAAGTTTCAGTTGTTTGAAATACCAAGATTTATTTGGTGAACTTTCAGATAAACGTTCTACATATTGAGTGGTTTTGTCAGTGTTGGCTTTGGACACAGTGTGGTGCTGGCTCAGTTCCTCAGTGTGTGTGTGGGGGGGGGGGGGATCAGCCGGTCCTCGGGTTGGGGCCTCACTGTTTCCTGACCACCACTCTGACTGCTGACATGTTTCTCAGACGCCATCAAGTGTTTCCTGTTCCTCAGAGATCAGCGGTGTCTCCCTGTCATCCCAGCTGGCTTTTCATAATTTGCAGATTTAGCTTATTACAGCTGGTAATGAAACCGGTGTCTGATGAATAGTCGTCAGTGTTGCAGAGGGGTGTAATAGCTCCGAGGCATGGTAAGAAATATATTTATCCCCTATCAGCCCTCACTCTCACAGTTCCAGGCTCATGCATTCTGTGGAGGCTTTAAAGCAGATTAAATTGAGCCTTTTATTTCTTTTCACTTTCATCTCTGCGCTCTGCGGTGTGCTGCCCGCGGCGCAAACTCTCCACATTTGAAGGTTTCCTCTCGTGTTGTTTGGATTGTATTTAAATATTCATTTGATTTGCTTTTAATATAGTTTTTGGTGGCATGTTGGCAGAATCTGGGAGAATGTGAGCAGCAGTGTTCGGCTGAATGAAACTCAGCTCATGGATGAGTATTTTTCCATCAGATAATCTACTGTTTTCATGCTCGCATCAATATATAGTGAAATTAACCTAGCTGCAAATGAACCCCCTGTCGTGTTCCTTTCTCCCCTTACCTTGGTGTTCCCGGTGAGATTTGAGCAGTCTGCTTGAACTGCTCTTATATCAACACAAAAGCCATTCATCATCATCACTCCCTTTAAGCTGTAATCAATATCTCAGAATATTTACATTAATAACGGCAGTAAATATACAAAGAATACTGAAAATGTATTACAAAATGAACATGGTTGTCGATTTGGTTTTGAACTATCTGATGGAGAGACACAATCTTTACCCATTCATTTCCTATGGGGGTCACTTTTGACCGGGAACACCTCAGGTGCTACAAAGTGGACCAAGCCACTCAACATTCAATGAAAGTGGTGATCAGTAACTGTATATGTTCCTACTTTGGAGGATAGCATGAGGCCTTGAGGCATCACATGTAAAACACATTATCTATGACTGATGAAAGTAGTGAATCGGGCCGTTTTGATCCCAACATGACAGGAGGGTTAATCATCTTCATTTCTGTCACACAATGACCTAAACACACCGAAAAAAGAAAAAAAGGAAATGCATGTAAGAGCACTTTAAATCAATATTTACTGAAGAGCTTTTCTATCCATATTCCGATCTGCATTTATGAGATGACTCCATAGCATGCAGCTCTTACAGTAGCCTACATGCTTCTGTCCTCATCTCTCTGCAACCAAACTGACCAATATGCAGTTCTGCTCAGCTGTTATTATTATATTCACCTCAATTGTTTGGAAGCTGTGTGAAAAGCTGCAACAAAATCATCATAATCATTCCATTACTCTCATGTAAATAGATCGTTTCCACTTAATATGTGTTCATAGGACCTCACATCTCATGTGGGTGGTGTAATGGACGGCGCAGGTGACCTCTGCAGACCGCTGCCTTCTCTTTCATCAGCAGTTTAAGGCAGCATTCTGTCAACATGCTGCTACCCAAAGATATGCACAACCCACTGTTGGAAAAAAGAGTATCCGTTTGGGAGTGTAGAATAAGCCCGGTTGAAAGAAAAAAGGTTGACAGTGAGGATGGAGAGAGCACTTCAAACAAATCCAGTGAAGTGACGGAGGAGCTTTACGCAGCTGAAGTTCTGCAGCTTTAATAACTCTTTCCCCGGGCAGCGCTCTGCACTTTCTCCCAGCCGTTCTGCCGGGGTGAAATTGAGGGAGACCCAAATGTTGGCTGCAGATAACACAATCATGGCAGCCGGGTCCTGGGCTGCATCAGTGTATTAAACTGGGATTAACCTCCCCTTTCTCCCCTGCTGCCTCACACCAACATCACCTTTTTAAGAGACAGAATACAAAAATAGTCAAAAGGGCTGGAAGCACATAATTGTGATAATCTTTGTGTTGAAATACACTCACTTCCTATGACAATGGATTTACATTCACTTCTTTTATGAAGTAAAAAGCTTTTCTGGATCTCAGAGCTGCTGCTCCCCTCCTCACTGTGAACCGCTTCATCCACAAAACTGCACACCATGTTTGACCGTACAAAGAATAATGCAGCCGTCATCTGCTGACACATCTATTAATAAATGAACACATTATGTCATACATAGCATAGCATCAACATATTCATTTGGAAACTGTATTTATTCCGTCAGAATGATGCAAAATGTAGTTTTGCCATAAATCAAGCCTGATCTTTTGCAGCTGTCCTCACAGCAGCCAGTAGCTAAAGGACACGTCCGTGGTATACATGCTAGAGAAATCAGTGGGAAAATGTGAAGCCTAAATGTTAAAAAATGTCAAGTTTAGCTAACTTCAAATCTATCTATTTCTTATGACCATTTTTTAACTACTTTGGTGAAACATCACAAAAAGAATCAGAATTGTGTTTAACTGGTGCATACAGAAACAAAGAAACAGATATCAAAATAGAAAAAAAACAATATTATGTAAAAAACAAAAAGAAGGTCTACAAGAAACATAAATATAAACAATTGTACATTTTTTTACAAATGGCTGTGTAAAAAGCTCTATATTACGTGTGTGCTCAAAGTGCGCAGTGTGAGGAGGAGAAATACTCACAAGGCCTAATGTAGCGCTGACAGTGTGTAACGTGTAGTGTGAGTCTGTGTCGGGGGGGGGGGGGTCCTGCCCTGTTGAGGAGGCCAGTGGCTGGGGGGGGGGGGCGCTCCTGTGGCGTCAGGTTTAGATCTGGTAACTCACAGGTTCAGAGATTTGATTTGGGCTTCTTGCTATTGTTGAAGATACATCAGGTATTTGGAAATGTGGGAGGGAGAGGTGACATGCAGCAAAGACCCTGCTCCACCTAAACATGGTGATTGAAACACATTCAATAAAACATGCTTAATGAACCCAGCCTGAGCACACAGTCGCTGCTGATGATTGTTCTGGAATTGTCCTCAGTGTATGTGAAGTGCCGGGCTAAACGCCTGGCTGAGGAGCTCTGATCATCCGGGAAACTGGGTCACTGTGGCAGCTCAGAGGAGAGGAGGAAGACTTCTGAGGGAGGAAGAAGCACCAAGGAGAGCCAACATGAGATGCTTTATTTGGTTATATGAGTAATTCAAATATTTTAACATTTTTTTACTAGGAAAACTCCAACAATTGCATAATAACACAATCAATAAGGCCATCCGTTAATGAGTCATGTGAGTAAGGTTTTAGATTCCACTGCATTTCAGTTTCTTAATATATAATCCATTCTAGAAACGTGGGTCACATGTCACATGATCTCACGCTGACAGCGCATCCACACATGCAAATGTCACGATTTATAAATCATTTGTTGATTGATCTCATAAAAGAATACATTTCTACCCATGTGTTTTTGGACATTTCATGTCAAATATTATTGTAAAATATATATACAATAAACAATTTGTATAATGATTTTTATATATTTTAATATTGAGATAAATCACATTTGGCAAAATTATACTAAGTCTTAAAATATCGAGCTAACGATGATTGTAAAATGAGACCAAACTAAAAATGCTGTTAAGCAAAACCCTGAGTTATTCATTTGATTTTCATGTCTTGGTCTTAATCAATAAGTCAATCTTAAAATAAGAGTTGGCCCTTTAATGCAGCAGGGTCCCCTCTTTTCATCATCCGTTAGCACTTCGGTCGGGCTGACCTACTTGTTGATTCTCTTTTATTTCCAGGAGCACTTAGGACTTCTTAGTGATGTCTTTGAGTAAACCAATATATATAAAGGGGAGCTGCTGAACAGGGGGGGGGGGGCTTTGAATAGGAGAATAGCTGCCCACTTCTTTGCCATGGAGTGTTCACTATCCGTCCCTTAATCCTCCTTTCATGAGGCCGGCAAATGCCAAGAATCTTCTCTGCTGACCCGATGGGAGGCTGATCAGCGACAAAAGAGGAGCGGGGCACAAAGAGCCGTCAGCGCGGGGGGGGGGGGCAGGGCCATTAACAGCCCATTTAAAAAGGACATGCACAAAACAATGGCACAGAGAAATGACTCAACATAACACAAACAATATGGCAACAACAAATTAATAAAATGTCAACACTCGGCTGATCTTTAACTGAGCCCTCAGCGAGTGCCCCCCCCCCCCCCCCCCCCTCTTATGCAGTGCAGCTCCAGCTCAGTCTGCGCTGTCACATTCAGGAGGGATGGACCAGTCATAAAACACATTCTAGGTTTCTTTTATATATCTTTTTTTTTAATAGAAAACAATGCAAGTGTTAAGGTGGAAAAAGCAGACATGTGCTTTAATAGAACTCCCGGGGCCCGGGGCCACAGCCAGGATCACACACGGCTGGATCTATAGGGAGATCCACAAATAAAACCCTGTCTTCCAGTTTATTCTTTAATCTTTACACAGGGACAAAAGTAGCTGCTGCTGAAATCAAAGAGCATGTGCTCATTGATTATGTCTACAGCATATGACAACCTCAAATGGCCTTTGATTGATTGAAAAATTGAAAAGATGAAATTCAGACGAAAACTGTTCATGATTTGGTCCAAAAAGAATCCTATGGAATGACTGTCTGTCCGACACTTAGAGACCGGATAGGTAAAGATAACATTTCATATTAAATAATAAATGAATCTAAACGTTAATCCTATTGTAAAATGCTTTTCCCATTACATTTAAAAAAAGATTGGGCAAAGTATGATCAGAGAGACGGAGGGAAAATAACAATAGTAGTGTGCATGTTATTACTGGATGTTGGGAAATGCCGTAATGCATATCTACAGTCCTGTTTAAAGGCTCCATACAGAAGGCTCTGTGATCTATTAGAAGGCTTATTCATCAACCCATGAAGGAAATCACCAAACGCATCAGCCTGTGTAAATGTGAGGAAATGACCTCACATTTACACAGTTTACTGCGGCAGAAAGGCCCGGAACTTTTTGGGGCTGGAGTAAATGTTCACGCTACTGAAAGGTATGAAAGTGGATTAATGGCTATTTCTCCGTCACTGCATTCAAATAATTTGAGACACATATTAAACACGCTCTCATGAGGGGAAGGGTTCACACTGCATCTGTGGAAACACTCTGATGACACAATTAAATAAAAATCACTGTTTTATTTTATGTTTGAAATGATTAGAATGCAGGTTCAATTATAGCTGGCAGGATTACATTAAATATGAATTAATATGTTGTACACACACACACACACACACACACACATACACACACATACACACACACACACACACACACTCATTCTCTCAGTGAGCTCTGAGCCCGTGTATATAATAGTGATAATAACAGGCGTGACGCGTGCTGATACATCTGGGTGGAAAGTAACCATATATATAAATATACATTATAATATATAAATCCAATAAATGAGACACTAGGCGGGATAGATGGCAGTGATTTTTTCACATGTAGTAAACAGTCAACAGTAAAATCATTATTTGTGTGCGTCTTTATAAAATCACACTTTAAAATAACCATCAGGAACAACTGGTCTGCTGATCATCATTTAAACCCTGGTTTTATTTGACTATTGACAAACATTACATCGTCATAAATTACGTTTACTGAATATAAGTAATGCTATATTTAAACAAATAAATCATTTGCATGGATCATTTTGATACCTGTAAAAAAGACTTTGTGAACAGTATTTATCTAAAATAAGAGAACATAATCGTAGCATTATCAATAATAAATAAACTACACTAATTATAATTTAATTGTTAGTTAAATAGCTTTCATCAATGATAAGCAGCTAGGAACACGAGATCATCTCTCATGTATTCTCTTTACAGAGGGGGGGGGGGGGGGGGTCCTCTGCTTTTTTGATCTTCTGCTTTTAATACTTTCCATCATTTGATCTGCAGATTGGTTTCTTTGTATTCTCTTCTGCGCTATGGAAAGGAACATAGCGTACAGTGAGACAATTTACATTCTAGAAACATCAAAATTAAAATACAAATATTTTTTCATCAATATAAAAAGTAATCACTGGATTTGTCGACAACAGACAAACCTTTTTTTCCAAGAAAAAAAAGTAGAATATTGCAAAATAAGGATATACAGTATAAACTATAATAAAGAATAATATAATACAAACTCTTAAATCTGTGTGAGACGTTTTCTGAGCCGCCAGCACAGTGCAGTGTTCCCTCGGTGATGCTTGTTACACACTCACTGTCACTCAGTATCCTTGGTGTAGCTACATGACGTGAATTATGATGTCCAATTAACCAGAGTCAATTACAATCACTGTTTGTGTGCTTTGGATTTATTTAACCGAACAATCCATATTGGATTTGCAGGTCTAATAAAGCATGATGTTCATTTAGTAGGTGGTGGTCCCCCCTAGAGTGAAATAGACGCTGATAGCCGTGCAGTGTAGGACGGGGGTCTCTGGTGACTGACAGGTGGTCCCCAGTGTCGTCCCTGTTTAATGGATGAACTCTTCCACACTCTGCCGTCATCTCATGAATGTTAATTGTTACATTTTGGTCGCCTAAAAATGTCTCTCTGAGGATTTTGTTGCACTTAGCTTCACTGGATGTCACTTCTGGTTCCAAAGGGACCCCTTGAGTACGAGACGGTGCATCTCAAGGGGTTTATCCCAATAAATACAATTTCTATACAAAAAAAAGAAAGCTAGGGTCAAAAGTTAATATATAACCAAAGTACTTCTTATAAGAACATGATCTCTATACAAATACTGTGTTGGTTTTCAATAATTCATCATTATCTAATCACAAATCAATTTACTTGATCCAAACTGATGAATGGGATTTGCTTTCAAATGTTGGTGGGTACATTTTGTGGGATATTGGTGAAAGTGAAAATGTTGAGGGACAGCCTGATGTTAGCAGGAGTCAGGAGGTTCACATTTGAAAAGTGAAAAAAGGACTGTATGGAGAATGTGCTCTGGCCTTAATGTGTGCTTTGTTTAGCATGTTGAGCCCTGTTCAGGCTGCCATAGATGTTGGGCGTGTGGACACAAAGCAACCTGGATGTCTGCTTACAGTTGCTAACTCGAAAAAAAGGAGAAAAATACAGCCTTAAATGGAGCCAGAGGCCCGGCTGTCATTTTGTGCCTGCATTTGCCATTGAAAGAGTTGATGAACTCCTCCAAGTTTATTAAAGAAAAGGAAACAATATGAACCAAAGGCCTGTGGCAAGCAGGCTGACACTTTATAAAGTGGCGGCCATTGTGTCCTGAAGGCAGATGCATGAATACCTCTGAATAGACTCCCTCAAAGTGACACGATTGAGCTAGACAACAGCAAAACGCTGAAAGCAAAGCCTCTCCTCCACGCTGCCGAGCTGAGCGGCATTTCTCATGCTGCTCAATGAATGAATGTACATCTGCAGTGGGGGGGGGCTTGCTGTGGTGCACTCACTGCACATTTTACTCTGATTGGTGGAAGTTAAACCAAGTGCCTGCTATAGCCACTCCAAGCAACAGGTGTCTTGTCGGGCTGAGCTACATCTGAAGACACAGCGCTCTACACGTCTGGAGCTGGGCTCTTTCCCAACTGCCTGAAATAATGTTCTTTATGTTGAAGTTGTTTCATTTCATTTGATAAAAAATGAATGTTAAGGAGAGAGAAAATGAAGCAATGAGAAAACAGATGAGCTCCTGGAAAGGCTACATTTAAAGGTTCTTGCAGAAAAACCTTTGAAGTTGGAATCCTTACATGTTGACCTTTTGGAGCTTTTGGTAGTTTTTTGTGTAGAAAGTTAAGAGACAGTTTACATCGATAGGTCTTTCCTAGAGCTGTGTGTACTCAGATCAGTTTCAGCTTGGCCTGTTGGCTCTCCCCCTGTTTGATCCCACCTCTGGGCCTGGAGCCCCTCCTCACCTCCTGCTCCAAACTCTGGCTGCCCTCTCGTCTCTGTCTTCTGCTCTCCAGCGTTGCGTGTTTTTAGGATAGCACTAGCATCGGAGCCTCCAAACGTTTAGCTGATTGAGGTTGTTGCACCGCAGACTCGTCCACGCTTCCTGTGACCGGTTTCTCAATAGTAGTCAGGTTTTGTCCTTAGCTCTTGCTCCATCCCTTTCCTGTCCCTCTACTGGAATTGGCACTTTGTCTCTGTATCACCCCTCTCTGCAGGGGGGGCGGGGGGCTGTCTTTGCTTCTCCTTGTTCCTGGAAACCAGCCCTGGGCTGTCACCAGTGTTGGCCCGTTCAGTTTGTTGCGTTTGGTATAATTGGAGAACGTCCTCATCCAAACTTGTCTTCCGGCATGGAGTTGTCCACCAGTCTTCAATGAACCAAAGGGGAACTTCTGTAAACATGTTGATGCTGGCCCGAAGCGTCATGCAGCAGGGGTTCTGATTGGTCCGACCAGCATTGGACCGCAGCGTCACTGGGTTCCCGTTTTGACTTTCTATTTTTATTTTGGAACAAAAAAGAAAATACCTTTTAAAAAGAAACATGACATAAGATCTCCCATGTTTTGCTCTTCAGACACTTTCTCTTACTGTTCTATTTTTGTTTTTGGCTCTTACACACAAAGTCATAACCATGTCCTCACACTGTCCACCTGCAGCAGCTGTGGGGGGGGGGGGGGGGGGTTCAGTGCGGAGAGCTGCTCAGCTTCAAACAGCAGGGCTGGCTTTACACTACTGCACCCCCAATGATTTTTTTATATATTATTATTATGGTCTACAAATCCCATGAAAGACATTTTAATATTTATGTTGTATAAATATCATCTTTGTGAATGTAAGAGCAAGTGGAGTTCAAATGAATATTCATTGTGTATATTAGTATTGTAATGTGTTTAGGAGACAAATGCTTTTTATACATGGTAATATGGAAATGAATATTGTAAAGTAAACAGCCAATATAAAAATCACCTGATGTTTGGACACGGATAATAAATGGTCCTTTTGTGTTTTGTAGTCAGCAGTCAGCAGGGAAGAGATGTTCAGTTGGTTAGAACAGTGGCGGCTGGTGGAATCTTCTCTAGGTAGGGCTGTGCCACATGCGATCAATTTCAGCAAACATCCCAGTATGACTTCATGCAGGAGTTTTCAGTGTTCATGTACCTGTCTTACATTGTAATGCCTCCATAAACAATTGAAGCATTTGAGACTGAGGACTATGTACAAAAACTTAAAAACAATGGCATTAGCAATACTTGCATACATATATGTATGTATATATATGATGTATATAATATATATATATATATATATGTATGGAAATATATATATAGTATATGATATATATATATATATATATATAATATATGTATATGTATATATTACAGAACAACAGTATAATCAACAGTAATACAAAAAGCTGAAGATGTAACAAACTATAATAATTATTCTTATTCTTAAAATCAATGTGGTGTACGTCATTGACGTGCCTTTAAAAACGGTGGTGGTCTTCAGGTGCTCCTCCAGCACAGTGTGCAGGGCGGAAACTAAATCCACCAATCCCCTGAAAATGCCAGGTTTGACTGAAGAGTCTCGTCATGCCCACACAAAGCCAACTCAGAAGCCCCACAAAACGTCATTATTTTGGATAAAATATGCCTGTTTTTATCCACCTCCTCATTGTGTTTCCTCACCGCAGTCCTGTGGGCGTCGTCCAGCTGCGTAGCAGTTGCTTACTTGGGGCGATACAATAATCGCCCCTCTGGTAGTAGTTTTGAGGATGCTGATTGGCTACATTTTATGACACACGTTCATATCTTGAATCAGCAATTGGCTAACCTGCTACAGAGACCTGCCTCCATGGGGCGATTTCTCCATCGCCCCAGAACTGAACTTCAGTCATACAGTGTATAGGAAAAGCATATATATTGCGCAAATTATTTTTAAATCCTATTTTACACATATTTCTGGTTGCATTCCATATTTTAAACACACAAATATTGACAATTTATATAATTAATTAGTATTATTATTAGTATTAATAATAATGTTGTTGTGTGTGGTTTAGGGAGGGCGGCGCCCTATCGCCCCCCTATGGGCCAGCCGCCACTGGGTTAGAATGGATGTTGCCTCTGATATTTAGATTTTATGTTTGGCAAAAAATCACATTTTCCCTTCATTGCATCTCCATTTTACTCTGGAATGGTAGAAATTGGTTTACTTACTAATGATTAACTTTGTAAGTAAACCAAATCAGTTTCGTACCTGATAGCAATATGCAGCTTTATGTTGGCTATTCCTGATTCATTCTGGGGAAATGATTGAAGGTATTTTTTTCTACGGTCACGGCTAAAGAGGTTAAAGATAAACGCCTTCAATATGAGCCGTGGTAAAGGTAATATCATAAAAATGATTATTCTGATGATCAGTGAAATGTACTACTTTGCAATACGATTTATTACTTCAAATAAAATCATTTCCGGCAGCATCAGGAATTGACAGTCTTCTTGTGTTTGCACAAGTGAATTTGACTGGTTTATGAGCACATACTGCACAGTGTAATAAACACACTGAATATGAGATTGGCATGAACAGTCCCCTCAGCATCAGAAAGCTTCGATTGGAGACGAGCAGCCAACTCACTTCATGTCCTACAAACATCTCAGAGTGCATTCCAAACTTCCCCAGAGTGTGTGAGGAGTCCACACACAGAAATCACTTGCTCTGCGCTGCTCTGATTGTTAATCTACTTTCTTCCAAAATAAGATTATTCTCTTGCTCTTTAAAACTTCTGCAATTGCTTTCTCTAAGCCTGCAGCTGTCCACTGAGGGCTTTGCTGTGTCCAATATATCTTAAGAGGGCCTCTTATTATTATATTTTCTCCCAGCTTTAATCTTTATCAGTGTTTATATTGACAGTCTGCAATTTTTGTTTATGGCTATTTTTTATCTACTAAATAAAGACACATGCACGCCAGTGCCTGGGGAGGAAAGAAGATAAAGACTTTGCATTAATAGCAGTTTGCTAAGAAATAATGCCCTGATAAAGCCGGCCTCTTTGTGTGGGCTGGATTGAGTTCAGAGCCAGTTCTGTGTAGCGTTCACTAAGAGCGTAACAGATCCTGCAGCTTTCCATCTGTTTGTGCCTGCACTCACCATTTTTTATTCTGAAACAACCAAAGTTGGGATTGTTCCATTCAGTTGTACAGCACATGGAGCGTGCTAGAGACTTTCTAAATCTGTTGGCAAATATTTTACTCATCATTGTAAAACTGCCTACGTTGCACACACTCCACTCCTGCTGCTTACTATACACTTTTGCTGCATTTGTTGAGACTAAATACCATTGTGTTGCCGCTGTATTGGAACAAAGGCAGAACAATGCTGCTGTGTGAATGGAGTGTGGAGCTGCTGTAGCCTCAGCTCAGTTTGCTCACTTGGTTTTGAATCGGAGGCTATTGTTGCCGGAGCGGCTGCTGGTGCCAACTGGCGGATTTTATTTTACTTTCTTTTGTTTTCTTTGAATACATTTTAAAAACTTTGGCTTTGGCCTCAATTAGTCGAATGTTCAGACCTTCAATCCAAGGCCCTGTATTGTCTGAGGAGCCATACAAATCTGCAAGTTAAATGAAAATATGCACATACAGCAAAAATTCAATTAACCTGTAGCTGATATTACCGTAAGCTGTGCAACAAAATACATATTTATGGAATGCAAAACGAGCCACTGAGAGCTGTTTATCCATTAAAAACATTTAGTATTCTGTGGGAAATGTTGGTTAAACTCCTCTTTCGTTAGATGACAAGAATCATTTTGAATATTTGATTTGTATTGGCAGGCACACAATTAATTTAGTTTAATAAGCACATTAATGGTTGGAGAGATGTACGACCATAGCAGGATGTACACTGAAAAACGATAACTTGGATTCTGAGCTTCTTTTAGAAGCTGTATTTTACCCTTGCTGATGAATGCTGTCGGTCAGGAGTTTAAAAACGATACCTAAATAGCAAAACCAGTTTTTTATCGAACCACCTCCCCCATCTCTGCTCCGTGTCATGCCTCAGCACCGTTTGACCTCTGTAACTGGTAAATATGCAGGCGGCACTTTGCTCCGCTGCTCAGCTTCAGTGCTTCAGTCTGGAAGTGTTTACTGAAGTCCTGCAGAGTGTGGAGGGGCCGAGGCCCCCCGAGGTGCCTCTGTGGGCCCTGAAAGGCCCTGGGAGGCTCCCGGGCCTCTTTGTTTAAGGTGAGCCCACTTTGGGGGGCGTCCAAAGAGCCTCACAGCTGAGACAGCAGAAAGATCCACAGATCCACCTCTCCCTTCACTGTCCCAGAGTGCACATTGTGATTGTTGCACCCTCTCTGTTTCTTTGGCTTATTTTGATGTGACCTTTGTTATGGGTGAAAAATGTAGCAAGGTTGGGTGACGAAACAAAATAAACTTGTTTATCTCCCGCTGACCACATGCATAACGCAAACTCTGTGCATAATCTGTGGTCCGCTGTCTGTGCATTCATCTTTTTGGCATGAAGTTGAGTAAACTAAATCCTAAGGTAATGTTGTGAATTGGGTTAATTGCTCCAACAAGTGTTCCTCTGTTAGTGAATGCTGTACCTCCAAAACCAGTTCAACAGCATAGGCATCAGTTATACTGGGGACACTGGGGGGGACATGTCCCCACCACTTTTTGAAACGGCCAATTTTGTCCACCACTTTCATTTGATAAAAATGTTCTGAAAATAGGATGCACAAAGAATTATACACTTTGAGATTTATTAGCACAATAGAACATGTTCAATCTGGTAGCATAGCATAGTAGCATAGTTACTGCACTAATTGTTAAAAAGTATTGTAAGCATTTGTATGTATGTGTATAAACCGTATATGTATGTGTGTTTGTGGGGAGTGCTTAATTCAGTAGTGTTTTTTAAATCTTATAAAAGTATCCCCACCACTTTTTTGTGACACCCATGTTCAACAGTATATAGTTCGAAACTGATTTTAATAACTTGAATTTACACCAACGAAGTAAGATGTATAATGTTATTAAGCTGGTCTGTGATTCTGAGCAATAAACCTAAACCTGACGTCACCTGAAAGCCGGCTGGTGGAGGTGTGAGAAGGTGGAGAGCAGGCAGGTGGGATAAATCCTGCCCTCAGGCTGAGCAGATAGCACAGATCTTTATCAGACAGCACACTGGAGAAGACTTTAAGTGAGACTTTCTCTTCCTTTCATCTCTCACACAAAAACAAACCCTGTGTATGCTGTTGTGAAGCATCAGCATGCCACTTTAAAAAAAAAAGAGGCACTAATAAATGCATCAGTTGTTGAGCGTATGTGTGTTCGACGGTCAGAGTATGCAGCTACACTGAAAGCAGATCCTGAGGGTAATTATGCTGGAACTAATATGATTTTGAAAATGACCCATAATGAGTTTCACGGAGCTCTCCAGAGCTCTGTCGGTCGTTATCCATAAGTACTGTTTAAAGTGGGAAACAGTTTGTCACCAGAACCTGCAGGACTCCTGTCTGTCCATGAGCAGCGGGATGTTGAAGGATCCTGTAGGCTCATGAAACAACATTCAAATCCTTCATTTATTTTAAAGTGCCAACTAGTTTCAACCACAAAGTGCACAATATGATTACAGAAGATAATACAAAACGATTGACACAGGTCATGCTCCTGTTAAACTCTAAAACACACAGATTCCTATATTTTTAGAGTCAGTATTTACCTGATTGAATCAGCAAAGCTTTAACAATGCACATTCACCCAGTTGGGTTATTGATTCAAGCAGTGTATTTCACGCACAATTTAAAAGCCATAGACTCAGACTGAGTGCGCATTCTGAAAAGAACAATTGAGTGTTAAAATACTTATAATACTAATAAATCACTCTCCCCGGAACAGAACAAAGGAATTACAGCTACCATCATTAAGTATACAACCCACAACAATGCATAACTGGCTTTGGATGGTTTTAACCATAATGGTTAGATTAGATCTAAGTGTGTGTGTGTGTGTGTGTGTGTGTGTGTGTGTGTGTGTGTGTGTGTGTGTGTGTGTGTGTGTGTGTGTGTGTGCATGTGTGTGTTTATTTTCCTTCACAGATGCCAATGGTCAGAGAGAAAATAAAACCTGTGTTTATATGCTGATCGTATTCTCTTCGCAACAAAACCAGGCTGATATTTATACTGCAGCATGATTGCGTTGCAGTGTGTGTGTGTGTGTGTGTGTGTGTGTGTTTGTGTGTGTGTGTGGAGCTACACCATGCTCTCATTCTTCTGATAAGACGTAGCATGCCGATCGAGGGATCTGCTGGAGACAAAGATGAAGTCCAGGTTTAGCCCCACTATCGGCTCAAGGCGTCTGTCTCATTAGCATAATCTGCTTTCCATGATCAGCTGGAGAGAGAGAGCTGACCCTCCTGATCCACGGTCTGTCAAACTTTGTTCTCCTCCATCCCGGGGAAGCTTATTGTGCTGCGTTCCAAAGCGAGCGTGGAGCATCCAATACAAACCGTCTGCTGCTCAGTGCGGAGGACACTCCCGGGACACGGCTGCCTTTAGATGTCCATTCATCCTGAGCTTTGTCTTCAGCTCTGCTTCTCAAACATCCCTGGCATAACTGTAATCTGCCACCAGATTGTATTTAATGATTAAAGGTGGTAAAACAGGTAACTGTGTTTATGCGGTTTCTCTGTAAACACTCTGACTTTAATATCATTATCAGTATTATTATTTAATGAGACGGGGACACTGTGTCTGCATAGACACACTTCTGTGTTAATGTGGAGGTAGAAATCTGTACGACAGATACCTCGAAACCTGGACTAATGAAACCTCCTTCAGCCTTTTGCAAATTGAGGAGGTTCACTGCCAACATCATAGCTAAAACTCAAGAAAAAGAGAAAGTGGTGACTGGTTTGGTAAAAGGATCGTTGAACATAAGGAAATACAAGGTGAAAGCCAGAAAGAAAAAGCCTGACAGACGTTTGACTTGCTTGGAGACCGAGTCCACAGAGGACTGACGGAGACAGAGAGGACGGAGAAGATGAAATACTGTGAGGCGAAGAAGCCTCATTTTAACTCCCCCCCACACACGCACACACACACACACACACACACACACACACACACACACACACACACACACACACACCTCTGCCCTCTCCTCCCTTAAATCCAGCCGCATGTGGAGGCAAAGCAAATGGAGTCCATCCTGTCGCAGCAGCACCCCGAGGACTCTTGGGGGGGGGCTTTTGGAAAGTGATCCCAGCCCACTGCAGCGGCCTCAAGTGTTGTCACACTGAGTTAGTGCAAAATTGCTTTGCTTTGCTACAACCCCCCGCCCCCATTTCCCTCCACAACCCTACCAGCTACAAACAAGACGTATACTTTACATTTCTTTCTCTGGAGATGTGTGTAGATATAATATTGTCTACCTTAGTTTTAGGAAAACAAATATTTCAGGGACTAAACAGTGAAAGAATTGATTTAATTAATGCAGCAGCATGTCCTGCGGCCACATGTAATCCGCTGAGAGTTCTCTCGCGGGAGCTTTCAAGGGGGGCAACCAGGGGGAATACAAAAAGATATTCTCGCTGAGACTCTTCCAGTGGCCTGTAATGGGAGCCTCACACTAATCCCATAATTCCTCGTTTAATTAAAGTACAGAGCCAACCCTGTAGTTGTCTAAGCCCGTTTGATGGGCCTTTTCTTTTCCACTTCACCAACACATGAGCAACTCCTGCACACAATGGATGCACTCACACAAACAAACAAACACACATTAGAAAAATATGCATCTCTGCTCTCCATTCTCTCAATTCTCCACTAAATACCCAGGATTCACAACACAATACATTTATTTATCTAATACATGTTCTCCTGCATTTTATCTACATTTCCTGGTCAGTCAGATTCTAAGAAAATGACTGCGATTTTACACTTACAATGTCAATTATGAAAACAGAATGCAGACATATACATGTTATGTTTACCAAAAACCACAGTTGAGGTTGCCTTTATAAGCTTAAAGATTGTCATTGTAATGTTATATGTCCAGCATTTTCAGCAACAAGATCATTCAAGTCAATAAAGCTGCTTTTTAGCAACATGCTGTAATTTTTTGACATATTTTGCTTATTTTCTGACACTTTGAAAGGTGATCAATAATTTAGTTTATTGTGTTCACGTTGTAGATTTCTCTCAAATATTGTGTACATTTAAAAATAATATATTTGCCATTTTCTCAAGCTCCCATATGACAATTGTTTTCACCTGAACTGTGATGTCATATTCCTCTAGAGCAGAGCATAATGTCTTTATAACTGCCGACAGTCCTGGTGGGCAGTAGGTTCCCAGCTAGAAATGTTTGGTTCTAAAAACATTCTGAGAATGTTACCATTCATTGTTCTAGGAATGTTTTCAGCTGGACGTTTTATTTTGGTTCCCAGAATGTTCTTCTGAAAGGTAGGATAACGTTCTCTAAAGACATTCTTAAAATGCTTGGTAATAACCTTTTTTAAATGTTTGGTGATAACCTTCTTAAGATGTTTTTGATAACATTGTTAGAACATTATGCCCTACTGTTCTTAAAACGTTTTCAGCTGCAAGTTAGATTTTTTTATGTTGCCAGAATGTTATTATTTTAGAGTAGGATAACGTGCTTTATCGTTCCGATTTATCAGAAGTCTTTTCTTTTTTTTAAATGCGACCAGCAGCTAGTACAAGTCACTGTCGGTGTCACATGTACTGGAGGGGACCCAGAATCAGACTCAGAATCAGCTGGTGAAAGTAACATTTGTTTATTAGAAAAGGGGAGCTGGGAGTGGAGGTTGGTTATGGTGGCAGTGGGAAACAGTTGTTCCAGGGTGGGTAGAGAGGCCTGGCTGGTCTTGGGAGTGTGGAAGGCCTTGGATTCCTCCTGGGAGAGACATAAAAATGAGTGTGAGGCAAAAGCAGGCAAAGTTATCAAAGAATATGCTGGTAAAAAGCTAGAGCGACACGCAACAAACCGTTCACGGCAACAATCCGCAGGGAATGAGTGCAGGCTGCAGGCTTTCATAGTGTGCCTGATGAGCAGGTTGCAGGTGTGGTTGATTGGAGATCGCTCCCAGCCGTGTAGAGCAGACCAGCAGGCAGGGGGGGGAGGGGGGAGGAGAGAGAGACACAGTAGAAACAAACACATAGAAACACTAACAGGGGTTTCAGGGACGGGCAGTGACAGTCGGTCCGTTCTTCTATATGTCTGTCGGTCTCAAATCTAAAGGGTGCAATAACCATTTTTATCCACTATGCATAAACAGCGGACACTGTTTATACGCAGCCCTCACAAAGCACACACGGCCAGATAGCTTATCCAACAGTTAGAACCTGCATACGAGACACAACCTTTATAGTCAGGAAAAAGTGTGATTATTTTCTGATATTTTACACATATGATATTATGAATACTGTGGGCCTACATACCTTAGTGTGATTATAAGTGCATGTGAGTGAATATTGGCATGCAAATTCGTTTTTATACGTCCTATTCATTGTCTCAATGCGCTCATACATCTTAAGAAAGTTATCACCAAAAATGTTAAGAATGTCTTTAGAGAACGTTATCCTACCTTTCAGAAGAACATTCTGGGAACCAAAATAAAACGTCCCGCTGAAAACGTTTTAAGAACAGTAGGGCATAATGTTCTAACAATGTTATCAAAAACATCTTAAGAAGGTTATCAAAAACATCTTAAGAAGGTTATCAAAAACATCTTAAGAAGGTTATCAAAAACAACTTAAGAAGGTTATCAAAAACAACTTAAGAAGGTTATCAAAAACATCTTAAGAAGGTTATCAAAAACATCTTAAGAATGTTATCAAAAACATCTTAAGAAGGTTATCAAAAACATCTTAAGAAGGTTATCAAAAACATCTTAAGAATGTTATCAAAAACATCTTAAGAAGGTTATCACCAAACATTTCAAGAAAGTTTTTAGAGAACGTTATCCTACCTTTCAGAAGAACATTCTGGGAACCAAAATAAAACTTCCCGCTGAAAACGTTTTAAGAATAGTAGGGCATAATGTTCGAACAATGTTATCAAAAACATCTTAAGAAGGTCATCACAAAATATTTTAAGTAAGGACACCGTTTGTCGTCCCAAAATTGACAGAAGCCCCATCAGCTGCTGTTGCAGTCAAGCAGTTACTGAGGTTAAGATGGTTCTCCTCACCCTTTTCTCTCATGGCCTTCAGTATTCCCGCAGCTTCTCAGGACTCTGGCTCTGTAAAACTGAAAAGCAAAAGCAAAAAAATACACACACAAAAAAAACATTATTTTATTTACATAAAGTTATTTAAATAGTTTCACGCTGAGTGGCAGCTCTTATTGTATTCAACGGAAATGAGAGTTGACTACAGAAATACAAAAGCCTTTTTGATTGATATCAAAAACATACCAAAACAAAATTATCCAAACACATGAATGTGGAGAATAAAATGTAACTTCTTACCCAAGTAGTCTGATTCTTGGTGTGCCATTTTCAATTAACTTGATGCTGACCACCTCTTTCTCTGATGTGCTTTTGTCCATGCTTCCATCAAAGAGCAATGAGCAGTAGAATGGCTTATGTTTTACCAAAGCATGAAGATGGTCGCTCATGGTCCCCGCAATGTGCTCTATGAAGATGCGACAGGCTCTTGAGTTATGATACGTCACCCCCAGCTCCACACCATGCTTCCTTTCCACGGACACTAAGGTTTTAAACAGGCGGAAAGGCTGCCCACAGTAGGCCACAGTATATGCTATATCAAATAGCTTGCACATCTTGTCTTTGGTCTTATCATGTAGCTTTTGTAGATTTTGCACTGTCTCAGTCATGGTAGCTGTTGGGGCTGTGAAAACTTGACATGCTGTAGCATGGGTTTTGGACTTGTTGTGTGTATTGGCAGTGTATTTTTTTAACATTTGTAGTCCCTGAAATATATGGTTCACTGCTGCAAAGTTTTTCTTGACTTGTGTGCAAAGGACCCTTTCTCTGACTCCTTTCGTAGTAGTCCCTACATATGCTACACCAGATTTTGGTAACGATACCGCTTTCTTTTTCATAGCAGAGCCAGTCATATCCCCAGGAGTCCACAGTATGGGCTGTTGCGGTCCTGGTTTTCAGTTGTCCTGCCTGGTTTCCTGTCTGTGCTTCTGTCTGTGCTTCTTGTTGTCTCTCTACACTTTCCAACTGTGCCTCTCGTTGTGTCTCTCCCTGAGGCTCTTGTTGACTTTTTCCCTGTATGTCTCTCTGTGCCTCTCCTTCTGTCCCCTGTTGTCTCAGTCCTTGAGCCTGACTGGCCTTACTGCAAAGCATTAAGGCATATACAAACATAAATGTGTTTCTTTTATTTAGCCTAGCCTCACTCATTGAAAAATTATAGAAATACGTGTCAGTACAACCTAATATACAACTCGCTCTCTCGCTCTCTCTCACACACTCACTCACTCACTCACTCACTCACTCACTCACTCACTCACTCACTCACTCACTCACTCACTCACTCACTCACTCACTCAATCCCACTCTGAGAGGGAATTTAGCTAAGCTAACTGTAGTTGAACCATGGAAATGCAACTATAAAAACTCACAGTTTGGATGTTAGCCAAAAGCCGGTCAGGGGCAGTGTGATGGGTCGATGTTGTTGGCCGACAGGGTGTTTATACATCGGGGCTCCACCCACTGTACCAATAGAGTCCAGTAGAGGGCGGAGCCTGTGTGAGATATAACGAGGGGTTACATATTGTAACCCTAGTTATATAAGCACAGGCGGAGCCCTCTACCTAGGGGCCCTGTCTTTCCTATGCCGCTCGCTGAAGAGGGTGTAGGATGACAGTCGGAGGGCGTAGCCACCTTATATACTGTGGGCCTGCGCGCGCATTCAGGTAGGCTCGCCCCGATTGGCCGGCTACGTTTACGTAACTCAGTAGGTGAATGCACATTCAGTATGATAGAGAGTAGTACCCATAGAGTCCAGTAGAGGGCGGAGCCTGTGTGATATATAACAGTGAATGGTAACATTCTCAGAATGTTTTTAGAACCAAACATGTCTAGCTGGGAACTCACACCTGCCACCGCAAACATGCAATATCTGCTTACAGCTCATCATGAATTACGTGCTTGTTTGTTTTTTTCAAAAGGAAAATATGGTGACATCAGATTTTTTTAAAACATCCTTTTCAAACAAATGCAACAAGTTTGTTTTTTAAAGCGCTCTAGAAATAAATCTGACGTTGACCATGACCGTGTTAATATTTGCCATCACAGGAACGTTTTATAAAAAAAGAATAACATCCTGAAAACATTTTCAGAATGTCGCTTTGAAAATGTTCTTCTTTTGTTATCATGTAACATTGAGGGAACGTTTTATAAAGAACATCTTTAATGTGTTACCCCAACAACGTCCAAAACACATCCTCAGAATGTTGCAGGCAAAACGTTCCACCTTTGTTAACATATCACATTAAAGGAAAGTTTTATAAAAAACGTTCTGTCATCTCAGGCCTCAATAACATCCTCAAAACATCCTCTGAATGTTGCAGTTAAAACGTTATGTCTTAGATAACCTTAAACCTTATAGGAACATTATTTGAAATAATAAACATCCTAAAAAGGTTCTTTGAACATCAGATTAAAACATTTCTTTAAAACATTATTAGAACCTGTAGGTAATGTTAGCCAAAGTTGTGAGAACGTTCCCTGCTAGCTGGGTAGCTCCATTTGAAATAGATATGTACATTCATCAGATAATCTTCCATGGCTCCTCCTGAACAGCAGCCTGGACACATTGTCTGTGAGTGAAATGGGCTGCAAAATAAATATTTTGGGACTATTTTCATCCTGCCAGTGTGTTTGTCTGGGCTGCCCTGAGGCTCAACATGAAGAATGGTGCTACATACAAAACCAAGGTGGTCTGCAGAGATTAGTACCCCTCATTCCACTTTTACTCTCAGCACTGTGCCCTGAGGGATGCTGGGATATGCAGGTTTTGATATAGAATGGTACTTAGCAAGCACAGAAAATTGTTTTGTCATATAAATAACCACACAGAGGATTCACTGCAGGCTGGGCTGTTTGAAGCATCAGTTGTTCCTCCTGCCTCGCTCTGTCTCTGGAGGAAGATGTGAACATGCCTACTGAGAAAGTCTTCATCACTGCCTCTGAGTTTGTTATTGATAGGCAATAAAACCAAAAGGAACTGCGGATATGAATCAGATATTTTGAAGTTACATTAAACAGCTCTCAGAACAAACATGGCTCCTGGTCAGGTACTATATAGCTGTCTGTTTAGGTGTAAAGTTTAATTAATATATCACATATTATCCTTTTTCAAATGTGAATTAAAATGTCCCATGAAATGTCTCATTGTAAGCCTAGTTGTTCAGTTTTTGCAGAGACAACAAAATAAATGTACCAGAAGGTTAGAAGCCATTTGTGTCTCGAAGAAAACGATTTCCAAAGATGTTTGGGTCCTTATCTAAAAGAACTGACCATATAAATAAAATACAGGTCATGTACATATATTCCACACTCAGAAAGGTTTGTGTTTACTAACCATCTAAAATAACTGCATTGCTTTCAATTCAAAGATCCACAAACAGACGATCAGTGATGTGCAATGATACTGGAATCAGTAGATTCCCAGCGTTGAAGCTCATTTTCTTTATGGAGTATTTTGACGTTTTTATATGCGAGTTGAAAGCAGGAGAATATAGTAAGCATCACTTCTACCTGCCGAACACGGAACTAATGTGTGTCTCCTCCATGTGTGTGTCCAGGCAGTCGGATGGATGAGGTGTCCGATGTGGAGTCGGAGCCGGACCTCCCTCTGAAGAGGAAGCAGCGCAGGAGTCGGACCACCTTCACAGCGGAGCAGCTGGAGGAGCTGGAGAAGGCCTTCGAGAGAACCCACTACCCCGACATCTACACCAGGGAGGAGCTGGCCCAGAGGACCAAGCTCACCGAGGCCCGGGTCCAGGTAGGAACAATTCCGCCCACCCACCCAATAGGGCTGTACCCGAATATCCGAATATTCGTTCGTTGGAGTACTATTCGGGTTTCAATTTCGTTATTCGTTTTTTTTTTTTCGTTTTTCGTTTTTGATTGAATTTATTGAAATCTCCAATATCAACGTAAGAGCTTGTGCCTCTTCAGGGGGTGCGAACACTTAACCATACACTTTATCGTTTACTTTCTCCGTCTTTATATGTAGATATGACTTTTCTCCGTTGATCTCCGTCACGTTGTTTCCATAGCAACAACAACTTCCCGTCAACAGCGCTAACTCTCCTTCAAAAATAAAACAATGTCCATAAAAAAGCCAAGCCAAATTACACTTAAGACATATACAGGGTTGGGAGGGTTACTTTGTAAATGTAATCAGTTACTGATTACTGAATACATGGCTCTGAAAGTAATCCGAATACAGTTACAGTTACGTGTCTTAAAAAAGTAATCAGATTACTTTTAGATTACTTTTGGATTACTTTCTTTTTCCATAACAGATGGGTATGTTTTGGTGTACAGGAGACACAAAAAGCAAAAGGAAACGAACGTGTTTTTACTGTTTTAATGGCTTATCAAGAGCACAACTGAAACATAACATATGAAACGATGTAACAACATAATAAACTCTTTGGGGATGCAGCTTGGGATGTGAGGAGTGAGGGACACGGCTTAGAACGGGCGTGTCGCCTTCTGTCCTGCCAGTGTTGGCAAAACAACAATACTGTAGAATAAAAAAATGAATGCCGTGAATAAACCGAAATACATGTGTTGAAGCGGTTCGCTGCTGATTACTACGCCCCCCGCGCTTTCACACCGGAGTACTTTTCCCAGGAATAGTTCCGATAGTTCCTGGGATTTTGCGTTCACACCAAAAAGATCTGGAACTAGAACTGCAAACCTTTTCACCCCTTTTTAGTCCCTGCTAGCGAGGAGGTACTTTCCTGGGGAGAAAAAGGTTCCAATTTCTGATTGGCTGGGCAAATTGCAAACCACGCCCTGTAAAACTCTGAAAAGTTTTTGTGAAGCCGCCATTTTATTTGCTCGCATTAGCATTATTAGCATTAGCCCAGCGCACCAACGGAGAGAGACTAACTTATGGCAACACAAAAGAAAACATGGGAGCGGTGGAGTGATGAGGAGGTGTCCGCGCTTCTGGCGATTTACTCTGAAGGCTTCAGTAGAAGCTGCTGGGAGTCCCAGCAGCTTCTACTGAAGCCAGTCCCCAACTCCGGGGACTTCCGGCCGGGGATTCGGGTGGCAGTATACACCGTGAAGTTGTTTGCGGCCTGCCAGTAAACCCAAAGCAGAAAAAGAAGAAGAAGAAGTGACATCAGCGGCTCCCTCAGGGACTTATTCCGGTGTGAACGCGATTTACTAGATAGTTCCAGGAAATAAAAGTTCCGGGGGAAAGTTCCGGGAACTATTCCTGGGAAAAGTGCTGTGGGGGCCACAGGTCCATTTGTACAAACAAGGTGTTATACTACACCCGGAGCATGGTGCTGAACCTGCCACATGGTTAATCCTCTGTGCTTTTCAATCTGTTTTGAGAACTGTGTGATAAGTTTGATTGTTATTGTTGTACAATATGTCACATGATTCAGATTCTTAACAGATCAAATTTTACATTCACCCACTGAGTTCAACCACCATTCACAAATACATGCAGTATAATGCTAGACACTACCAGCTGTCCACATCTTAAGGAACTTGTCTTTGTCTGTGAGAGCTTGACGGCTCCCTGTAGTGCCAGAGAACACAGTGCAGAGCTCTAACAACAGCTGTTAGCTTTCCAGCAGCAGGCTGGCCTCTGCATTCCTCATCAATGTCTCAATCCCTGACATCTTGGCTGGAATCTGTATTTCCCACCACTTTCAAGCCCACAAATTCCTAGCAAATCACTAAAGGGTCTGGGCTGACTCATGGGAGCTTTAATCCCAAACAGCAACGTGGATCAATCAAGGCCCATGAAAACTGAACATTGAGAAAGTGGTATGGCATGGAGACCAGTCCACACTCTAGTTCTAATACCTTTAAACCTCAACAGTATATACCTCTACTTGACACTGGTCATCCTGCTTTCACTAGACACATTTTCAAAAAAAGAAGTAAATGTACAGTTGAAAAAATAATCCTCTCTCAAGGCTCACGTTCACACTTGGTCTGGAGCTTTTTACCATATCACATAGTCCTTATCCATGTGTCTTGTCATTTGTCAAGAATGAACTGTCATTGATAGAAGCAGTTGTTCAAACATCAGAAGTTTCATGTCACCAAAACAAACTCAATCAGCTGATGGAGACGTTTTAGTGGAGAGCTCCAACGGAAGCGAGTAGGTAGACCTTGAGCAGTGACCAGTGTTACCCCTCAGGTAACATAAAACTGAAGGACCCTTTAGAGCCAGATCTAGGTTGGTTTGTTGTGGGCTACATGGGGGTGCAACATGGTGTCTCCAATGAAGAGGATAGCATCCTGTGTAGAGATAAAGGGATCATTCTAAGCTAATGAAAACGCAACAATTCTCAGTTTCAGCTGATGCTACACTAATGAAAACATAGTTATGGGTGATGAACAGTGTTGGGTGTAACGTGTTACAAAAGTAACGGAGTTACAGTAATGTATTAATTTTTGCTGTAACAAAGTAATGTACTACTAATGAAATTTGGGTAATATACTACCAATTCTCAGTAACACAGTTACAACTAATTTTAACCTGAAATTAAATGGTGTTTTGTTTTTTAAGAATTTACCAACATCGCTTGACATTCCGACACCAGAGAAAAATTGTGCGGGTAGATTAGTAAGCCTGGTGTTCGCGTCGGGTTCCCTGATCAGCCTGTCGGGTGTTCTTTTCCCCATAATGACCGCCTTGCTGCACATTATCCCGTTTATTACACGGCCATATACTAAACAAACTACAGAGCCCATTCCGTGTTCCTGTTATTGTTTACTTCCTCTCTGCCTTCTTCTGGTGATTTATCTGACGTCCAGCGCTCCGTCTTTTAACCTCTTTTCCTTTCTCTTTCTTGATCCTCCTTAGCAACCTTCATTATAGTCCTTGACAGTGGTCTGTACTGTATTAACAACGTGTCACATGTTAAGAATTTACAATCAGAATCGAGTATTCAACTAAGCCGTGTAATAACAGTTGTTAGTAGCCTTAATGGCCTACACAGTTGTTATGCTATACCACATTGCCCTTCACTGGATGTATAATGAGCTGCACTAAACTACATTTTAGCATTTAAAATACCTAGCCACTCTTTTGCGGTTATTTTGGTAAAGTAACTCAAAAGTAATATAAAAGTAGTGTAACTCATTACATTTCAGAGACAGTAATATTGTAATGTTACTTATTACTTAAAAAAGACAGTAATAAGTAATGTACTGTATTACATTTTGGAAGTAACTTGCCCAACACTGGTGATGAATATGATGGGGTCTCTGTGGCGCAGAGGGGAAATGGGCATCTTCTGGTTTGATCCCTGGTCTCTGCAGTCAACATGGCGAAGTGATGTTGGGCAATACACTCAACTCTTAACTGCTCCTGATGACTTCAGTATTAAATGAACATACTTTGTTTCGATAAAAGCGTCAGCTTTATTACATGTCATTTTTCATTTTGATGTTTTGATTATGGTGGATGAAGGCACTGCCAACCATGAGTTCAAAAATCTTACATGTGTTTAGTTGAAGTCTCATGACTGTGAAGGTCACAGCATATGAAAAACATAATTGTCATTCCTTGCAGCACTCAGCAGGCCCTCGCCTGTCTGTCTGCATGTTTCTAACTCATTTATGTACAAGTCACCTTTAATAGACCGAGTGGGCAACTGTGTATTCATTCTGCCACATATATTTGCTCTTGTTAAGATATAATGCAAACGGAAACCCAATTTAACATTATTATCAAAGAGAATAATATAAAAACAAAACCAGCTTAAATATAAAAGGTCATGTATAAATGACAGTGCAGTGTATGATATGAATAGTTATTTGATTTATCAAAAGCAGGGACAAAAACTATAAAACAAAAAGTATCCCGACACTGGACAAACTGAGGTGTGTTTTTGCTTGATAAATTAATTCAGAAGTAATCGATTATAAATATTTCTGTTGATTGGTAAATCAATCAAACACATTTTTGTTTCTGCGCTATACAGTTCATATTTAAAAAGGAATAAATGAGGAGTAGAGTTTTTCTTTAGGGGGAGATCAGACTCGACTTCTCCTGCTTCTCAGTAAACCTCAGGGCGACAACACCTGTTATAATTATTTGAGGCTCCTCTACAGAAATAGGATTCCAAATGATCTTCTCCACTTGAAAGGCATGTTTCCATTTGCTTTAAATGAAAAAGGAGGATTCCTGGAGAAAATGGGCGGGTGGGGAGCTGCAGGCAGTACTCAGTCCTACTGCTGTGTGTGTTTGTGTGTGTGTGTGTGTGTGCGTGCGTGCGTGCGTGCGTGCGTGCGTGCGTGCGTGCGGATAATATCATGTGAATTATAAAACGATGTAAATGATAAAACTGAGGTGACCTGTGTGTTCTGTCAGAGTGTGTGTGAGGAGGAGACATTTCTGTGAGTGTGTTTTCTGCGTGGCGACAGGCTGAAACCTGCCCTGAGCTTTGACTTTTTGTTGGCTTTAATTAAGAACTTGGAAATTAGTGCCCTGCGAAATTGAAAACGCTTTAGCTTTTGGCAATACACACTGCTTTGTGATTTCACAATCTTCCTGATGTGGTTCCTTCAACTGCTGCCCGGCTTGCTTTTTCGCTTGAAGACTCTGTGCGTTTGAGTTGAATGTTTTCACACTTATTCCGTCAGTAAAAAGACTCCATTACTCCACCGCAGCATCAGGACTAAAACCACCAGACTCAGGGACAGTTTCATTCCACAGGCCATAAGACTGTTAAACACCTGAACTAAGAACATCCATAACATTCATCTGTTTGTAACTTACAAATTATGTATCACTTGTATATAGACTCTTATGTCACTACTTCTATTCTATTCTATTTGATTGTATTTACTTGCACTATTTTATCTATGTTATTGTGTTGCACTGTTGGAGGAGCCTGGGACCTAAGATTTTCATCGACATAACTACACTGTACTGTAGCAATGTACGAATGACAATAAAAGCCTTGAACCTTGAATTGAATTATGCTTCATGTTTGCCAACAAAGAAACTATTTAAATTAGGTATATTTTTTCAGTTCAAATTACGTCATACATAAATAATAATAAATTGTCCCTGCCTGAATGTCACTCACACCACACACTTCCACATTCACCACATCACCCACTAACTCCCTACATTAAGCAAACACGACTCTCAGCATTTACCTTGAAGGCTGGTCTACTAGAATATCAAGTGACATAATTGGAATTCTTACTTTGCCTGCAACAGCTCAACATCATGAAACCTGCTATGATTTATTGTGTGCTTTTGTAAAATTAAATCTAGTAGATGGAATTAAACTTGATTTAAACTCAAAACAGCAACAAGTGATTATGTAAGGAAGTGATTATTTTTCAAAATTCCTTATTTGAGCTCTTCTGGGGTATTCAATCTGAAAATACTTAATCTAATTTAAATGTAGTTGCATCAGGTTGTTCAGGAAGTCAACATTTCTTATACACAAAACAAATTTGTTCCAGTAGCCTTTTCCACTGTGATAATTAACATAGCATGTGACAAAACATAAGCTAAGTTTCTTTTGAATGTATTAATATCAAACATCTCTGAGAAATGTTATGAATTATTAAACTTTATTTCCTGTTCTGATTTTCCCACAGGTTTGGTTCAGCAATCGAAGGGCCAGGTGGCGAAAACAAGCAGGAGCCAATCAGCTCGCAGCTTTCAACCACCTGTTGCCGGGTGGATTTCCTCCCACAGGGATGCCAACACTTCCAACGTACCAGCTGCCAGAGTCCGGCTATCCAACCAACACTCTGTCCCAAGGTAGAGGATCTCACAGTGTATGTAGATGATACATGATAGTAGAATCTAACAGGCACTGTGACGTGTTGCTCCACCAGTGCCTGCACAACAGCTTTCCCACTGTTTAGCATAAATATATATATTATATCAAAACCTCCAAATCAGGTGCGTTTGGTGTTGTGATGACACTAACATTTGGCTCCACAACCTGACAGAGGTGTTTTCTTATTCTTAATTTTTCAAACGTGGGTCCACTTGTGATTGTACAAAGTGTAACCGAGAGGAGCTTCTCTCACACAACTGAACTAACATGATCCATTAGTGACAGCTGATGGGACCTGACACCAGAGGCATTTCTCATTTTAACTAGAAAAATCAGCTGCTAGCTGAATATGTCATACACTGCTGGTGTACGTTAATGACAGAGAGATATGGAGTTATCAAAACCAGGTATTCTAGTTTTTTGGATATCAGAGTCACTTAAAGTAAAAGGCCCACATTTGTTTTTAATAAATAAAAAATGTATATTCTCTGTTCTCTGTTTGAAAAAAAAACATATGTCAAGTACACAGTCATGCTTGTATAATTGAACAGCAGTAACAAAAACATTTTTTTTAATTCTTACTACCGCCAATGTTCATTTATATTTTTTTTATTCAGACGTTAATGGTACAGTCCACCGCCCACAGCCATTGCCTCCGTCCACCATGCACCAGGGCGGTCTGGCCAGCCCTGACAGCGGCTCGGTCTACGGCCTGGCCTCCAACCGCCACGGCTTCTCCACCTACTCTGACTCCTTCATGAGCTCTGCTCCCAGCAACCACGTCAACCCTGGCAGCAACGGACTCTCCCCACAGGTAAGACCTGCTGCACCGCATGTGATACGTAACATTTACCTGGTGGATCAGGTCAATTGCATAAAGAACTAAACAGTGACCGTGACCAGTGTGGATTTGTACACACCTCCTATTGTAAAGCGTCCTATTGTAAAGCCTCCTTGAAAGGCGCTATAAAAAGTTATTATTATTATTATTTGTATCACATTACTGTATTGTAAGTATTGTGTAGTTACGCAGACAGTTTGGTGGGTCGGCCTGTTTGCTGTCTTGCTGGGAATTGGATACTCTGATCCAAATCATATTAATGTTTGTAGTGTAGAGACTGCTGTTGGATGACTTAGCTTAGTCTTAGCGAGAGATCAGGCTAGAGAGGAAGTCATTTTGATGTTGCATCTGGTACCTCCCAGAGCCTTAAAGTGGACCTATCATGCTATATTTGAATAATATATTGTAGGGCCATACCTATATAAAACATGTCTGTGACGTTTTTTTTTCAAAATACCAAACAGATCATGCATTTTAGCCATGCCTCATTTCGCTCTATTTGCTCTTTTTTAGCCCTGTTTTTGCAAAGGCTGATTCTGTGAGAAGTCTTCTTCGCTGCTTTTGTGGCAGACTACAGCGCCACTTACAGGCCTGGCATATGTACTACAGCGTCCTGATAGGTGGAGAGTTGCCCATATAGGCGGAGCTCCCCGTTTCTGACGTCAGAACAATTTCAAATCTGTATCAGTCTGTATCAGCTCCGTTGCAGCCCCGTTTTTAGAGATTTGGGTACGGAGGAAAAGAGAGAGGGTTGTGTTTTCTGACACTTGGTGAGTTCCCTGACACACCGGGGACACATATTCATGTATAAAAGACGTACAAAAGTGCATTTTGCATGATAGGTCCCCTTTAAGTCTTTGTTTAGGCCACAGTTTGAACAGCATGATTCCCAGACAGATGGTAGTTTCTGGAACTTTAATAAAGTTTGCTATCCCTCAGTTATCAGTAGTTAATAATGACATATCTTTTACAGCAAAAACCCAGATTTTTAATCATGGAATGGCACTGAGTACATGTACTCAAGTAAAGTATTACAGATTAAGCTTCTCCACTATTTGAAGTCTTAGATACCATTAGAACTTTTGGTAATCAATGCCCAATGCTGATCCTCACGATGACCTGGGCTAATCATTACGTTTTAAAGGCATCTTCAAAACCTGTCAACTAATTACAGTGCAAGACATGATGTCACTTTACTAATTAAAGAAGAGACCGATACTCTATGCGCCTTTGTTTCCCGAAATCCCTACAGGAGTTGCTGAGTTGGCCTTTGAGTCACAGCAGCACAGCACATGTTTAATCTGTGATGCTGTCCTCCTGCTCCACCCCCACATTAACATCACCTGCCTCACTTTGATTGGTCCTCTTGTCAGTTGATTTACTGTCTCTGTTTGTCTGAGTATGTATGACTAGAATAAGAGTATTTTTAAGAGTATTTAAATGCTATAAGTTGATTTAGTTGTAGAGAACAGATCAGATTTCATTGTTTTTAAATTAAAAAGATCTAACTGACTTTAAGTCAGTAAGTGCTGAATGAACTGCACCCCCCATGCTAATGGGGGAATTAGTACAATAGAATTTAACTAATCATTGTATTCCCCATTCTGTGGCTCAGTCTGTGCAATTAACTACATAGTTCATCTCCATGGCCCCTCATGGACTCTGGGTTGAACTCCCATCACAAAGATGTTCATTTGGAGAGAAAATCCTTTGAAATCTTCAGGGGGGAAATAGAAAATAGATAATCTAATTGACTGAGATCATTAATTGAATACAGCGACTGTCTTTCTGTATAATGAACAGATGTTGCTGTCAATGCGGACTGCTCTAATGAATTGTGGCTGATATTCAAATACAATATCTCGTTGTTCTTCTGTTTGTGTGTGACCTTTGGTCGGGTGATAATGAGTTTTGTTAGACACTTGGTGAACCGGATCGCTTTACTCAAATTAGTTTGAGTTTCACTGGACCAAATATACTGGGTGGCAAAGAGTTATTTGAACAACACGATTGCAACTGACTTTCTGTTAATCATGGTTGTTTCATTTTCATTGGTATTCACTGGAACAGTTTAGTGTTTCTATAGTGTAAACCCTTGCTGTGGTGTCTTCCGGAGGATGGGGAGATGTTCTGGTCGGGCCATTACCACTTTGGGAAGATGACTGTTGTTGTATTGTTTGTTGAAGGGAGAGGAAGTACTATTGCAGGCATAAAAGAAACATAAGCACCATTTCCCTTCAACTAACACACCTCTCCACACACACACTCTAAACCCTGACATAATGAGCGAAGGCAGTGTGTATGGAAAAAAAGGAAATGAAATGTATAGTAAAAGAAGAATACTCACACACACACACACACACACACACACACACACACACACACACACACACAATCACACAACCTAGTCATTGAGCGCAATGCAGGGCTTTACAGGATCATTTGAAATGATTCTCTTGTCTTCCAATAGAGTTGTTCTCCTGCACTGATGATGTCTGACTGCCATGAGCCTTCACTTTAAATCATCATTGCTGGATGCTAACACAGCCTGACTCATTCACAAAGAGTTGGCAGCAGTAAATCTGTAACACTGTGTTTGTGTGTCCAAACTCAAATGAAGGAGGGAAAGATTCCCGTGTTATCCCATCTTGGTCTCTGGAACAATAACCATTCCAAATGAGACTTTGTATGCAGGAGGGATTGTTCTCCCTGGCAGAAAAGACCAGTGATTCATATCCATACCCATCTCTGACTGTCACACACACTGCAGCGCAGAACACCCTGAGCAACAACATCCTCAGGAAGAAGAGAAGATGTGAAAAATCTAATTCAACACCATATTCTTCTGAAATACAACAAATACATTCCATGGAACATGCAATGCAATGTAAACGGAAATGATGGATTCCTACATAAAATACAAAATATTGCATAACTGACCTCAAACAAAAACAACATATGTTAATGCAGCAAACTCATGCACAGTCAATCATTTTGATTGGCCAGAGCCACAACCATATTGTTGGCAGTAAAATGACCGTCAAAGCGTGGATATTCTCGATGCAACTGTACAGGTTTGTGTACGTGGATTTACTGGTTGGTTGGAGCAAAAGACCTCCCCCCAAACTAAATATATGCAATACGCTATGATGCCAGGTAAATGCTGCGAGATGAAATGGTTCCGTCATAAAGTAAATGTTCAAAGATTTCAGTGCATGCTTTATATATACTAGCTAACATGATATAAGGCAGATGTATATGAGGAGGTATATCCTCAAACAGTGTGGAACTATGCTGTTTATAACATTAAAGCTCTTAAAAGGGTTCATTTAAAGGAAAAATCTGATTTGAAGAAATTGAAATAAAGCTATATGCAACACCTAAATGAACAGACAACCTCCTCACAATATGTTACTATACATTATATGTATAACGGAATTTGCAGTTTCAAATGTTCTGTTATTTGTATAAAAGAAAACACATAATTTTAGCAAAGCAGGGAATCAGAGGATTAAACCATGTATTATTATTATCCTTCATATTAAATGATTATCTGATCATGTCATGGTGGTTACGTTTCTAAATCAAGAGTAAACACACCTAAAGCGATGCAGGGGTTGTTACCTGGCTGCACACACACATACTGCCATGTGGGAAACAGGCTTTTTGTGGGGGCCCTTTAAAGTCAGAAAATACAGTCAGAGGGCTGCAGGGGCCACACACCTCTAGTGGGTCATGCATGATGATTATTTTTGTATCACTCATTCATTGTTTCTTAGGAAAATGTTGCATGTTATAACTTTAAAGCAACACTGCTTTTACCATCCACAGAGTAGCAACATATGAGTTGGCTGTAGAGAATCCCTTCAAATAGGAATGAAGTGAAGCTGCTGCGTGTGTTTACGGTGCTCTCAGTCTATACTCAATGGCTCTGAGTCTCAGCTGAAGCATTTCCATTCTGCCATTGACCCTTTCTTCACGCTCCCAGGCATTTACATGAGATAACAATGGAGGCTGCGTTCCTAAGATACTTCAAAATTACAGATAGACCGTATGCTGTACGTCTGACAGGCAATAATTCAATTTGAAACAGCTATATTGCATTTCGAATGTAATTCACACACGCCATTTCTGTGCGTCCTCCTGTCACATTCAAGGCGACAGAATTAGAGGCTGACTTTCATGTGGAGATGGAGTGTGCAGCCAATTCCACGTCTTATTGATTGAAAGACAAAAAGACGGTATAGAATTCCATCCCTCTGGTTGCACTGCATGTGTAAATAGAAACCATTTCACAGCTTTACCATCAGAGCTGAACAAACCCCCTCCCCCTAAGAAAGCCTGCAAAAATAAACCACACTTTTTGACAGATTCCCATAAATGTAGCCTGAGAGCCCTCTAAGTGGTTAGGAGTTTTATTTCTTCAGTCAGACAGTCAGTAATGCTGGCCCACTAATCCGTTTTTGTCAGGTCAGACAACTTAGTGACTTGCCACTGAAGATGAAACTATTACTTCCCCCAGTGACCCCAACAGATCAACACATCACACGAGTGAAGAAGAACACATTCTCCTCTCGCATTCTCATTTCCTCCCCGGTTTGTTGTGAGAGGAAGATTTAGCTGCTTTGGAATGGTGGCTGGTGCAGCGCTCTGGATGCTATTTGATGTTGGGGTGAGAGAGACAGAGAGGGGAGAGTGGGTGAGTGGGTTTCAGTGTGGGGGGATCAGAGCTGCTTTGGTTCTCCAGCTCTGTCTCTTTGATCCATATCCCCAGGCCTGCCTCGCTGCCGCGCTAACTCAGGCCTCTGCCCGTGAATCCTGACAACTGTCGGCCTAAGATAAGGAGGTGGGTTGGGGGGATGTGGGGGGCCTCTTCTACCAGCTCCCCCCTCCTGCCCACTCTCCTTACACTGCATCGCTATCACATATACTGCCATTTAAATTCACAACAAGCAATCGTGTTGAATTATATTCAAGAGGCTGAGCAGAGAGGCCCCTCCCTTAAATAAGATACAAATAGTAGCACCCCCATTCTGGTGCCCGTCCTCCTGAACCCCCCCAGTTCTTAGTGTGTTGACACGGCTGTTTGCACCTGAATGTCAATGAGTGTGGTGCCTAATATCAGTCTCAGCTGCTATTAAAATTAGCCGTGCTAAGCCCTTTGACTGGGCACGCTGTCAACTGGCACGCTCTCATGTCAACAAATCAAAAAGGATGAGCACATATATTTACATCATTCCTATAACGAGGGATAGAGTGGGGGCAGGAGGGTAGATGTTAATTAGAAATCGCCTAAAAAACAGATTCAGTTTGGCAAGAAGCAAAGGAAGGAGCTTTTAAGAAAATAAATAAATAAAGACAAGAACTACTCAAGAAAGCTGCCAGAAAGATGAGGAATTTAAATCATACCCAGTGATGGAATGTTTGTAGGATATATTTGTACTTATTTATTTATCACTCAGAGTGTTCTCCTCCTCCCACAGTGGGACTGAACAGAGCCCAGGGTGCTGTCTGAGGACTGAGTGGGTAGAGAGAGCTAAGCCCCACTGCTTCCTGTGCTTTGGAGAGAATGTAGGCGCTGACTGACTGCAGCACTCCACCTGAAACTCATCGCCTGTTTTATTCATGTGATCACTTTTTAACACTTGCACCCTGACCACATGAAGGCCTGAAGGTGACCATTACTCCAGACACCTTCATATCTCTAGTTTAGTGTGCTGTGTAAACCATTGATGCAGGCGTCATTTATACTGGGGACACGTCCCCACCACTTTGCATTAGAATCATTTATTTAAAATGTTCTGAAAATAGCATGCACAAAGAATTGTACACTTTGAGGTTTATTAGCACAATAGAACATGTTCAATCTGGAGGAGTGTTCTCACTCTCTGGGTGTATTTCTGATAACCCAAGTGGTGCAGTTTGGACCTGAGACACGTTCATATTAGGAATCATTGAATAGAGAATAGTAAAGCTATTAATGCTCCTGTCTTGCAGCAGCGTAGCATAGTTACTGCTCTAGTTCAAATAAAAAAAGAGACAAAAATCTCCCACACAGAATTATCTTATTTTTTTCAGACTGATAAATAATAAAGGTAATGGTTCTTTAGATGTTGCCATTATCTATCAGTCTATAAGAAGCAAGCAATGTACAAATGGAAATGTGAATCTGTTTATTCGGCCAGAAAAACCGAAGCCTAACCATTATGATTTCTCTTCCACCGCACGTCACTGTCAAGGAGCAAGAGGTCATTCAAACCATCAGGAAACATACTTTGAAGATAAAACAGAAGGGAGAAAAACATATTCAAATCTCTTTTGATGTGCAATAACTGAAACCAAAAACCACATGCCCCGAACCAAGGGGCAAGGGCCAACAACATTATAATTAACGCCATCTCTGTAAGACTCATGGCCCAGCAAAACAGATACACATGGGCTACTGCCACCTGAGCATTTCACCTAATTTGGCAATGTGCCAATAAGAGAAAACAAATATTTATATAAATATTTAATAAAGAAAATATTTCTTCTTTATTATACAATGCTACTGCGAGGTGAAGATATTACGTCATTAAATATTCCGTACTAAACATCTGTGTGCCTGTCTGATGCATTCAGGTCCCAGCTGTCGGCCCCCCCGTCTCCTGCTGGGATCCATCTCTGTTTATTTACATGTCATTATGGGATGGAGCAGCAGATATTAACACTGTCAGCAGCACTTTGACCTGACATCCCTCAAAAGGCAAACCTCCCGCTGCGTGAGCTTCATCCTCTGACCCGACCCCAACCTGTTCGCCTCAAATCATTAAAGGTTCATTTGGAATAGCAGTGAAGATGGTGCAGTGGGTGGTGTTGTTAGAGGGGGGGTGTTAATAGTCTCAGTGCGAGGCCCTGCAGGAATAGGAGCTGCACACTGTTTCACAGGGGAAAGCTCGTCTGTGGACGCAATGATGCACACACTGATCAAAAAAAGTGTGTATGGGGAGGTACTGAAACATTTTTCAGCTGTGGTTGGATCTGTAAATGCATTAATATAGAAAAAAACTAAAAGGATAATTATTAAGATATATTAGAGTTATGTTTACCTGAGCAGAGAATAACATATAGAAATACTCTCCACCAGAATCACCAGCTGTCCCAAAGTCATTGTAGACTGTCAAGACAATCTAAGTATGTACATGCACAAAAATGTACATTATTCTGAATGTATCCGGACATTAGGTAAATATAGCGGAAGGGTGGAGTTTGGATTATTAGCAAATCAAACCAAGTATAGGTCCGAAAAGTTGAAAATGTCCACTAACATCCAACACACCTGTATAAAACGCCTTGTCGCCAATATACAGTAAGGCAGCAATGATGAATAAAGATCATTCCTTAAAGTCCCTGGACCTTAAATAAGAATGTAATATGGTCAACTACACCATTTCAATGTCCTTGAATCCTTTTCTATTACTTGCAGGAATAATGTTCAAATGAAATGTATTTTATGAACTTTTAGTTCCATGAACAACCCAAGGCTGTACTGGTGCCTACTAAACATTCAAAGACCGAATAAACCTTCCAAACTTCATGGTAGTATTAACGGCTAATGACACCACAGACACACACCAAGGTCCCTGTCATCTGTGTGTTCATTTGATTTCTTCAGGTAGTGTGTATAATATTTATCTATCAGCTCAAACAGGGTTTGAAGGAACTTATTTATTGTTACATCTCTGTCGGTGTGTATATTTTTGTTCTTTATGACATGGAGTCCTTTTTCCATCACTGATGTGGGAGTTGGGTGTTAAGCTGATAGCACATGAACTTCTGATTGCATCAGATAATGTGCATTTCAATCTGAAGGGCTCAGTGTGCTGTACTTCTGACTTTAGCTTCATGGAAGATAGTGATAGTGGGACATTTCAAGCATCTGCCTTTATCCCAGTCGCTGTATCCGCCCACAACCTAACATCAACCTGCCACTGTGAGGTCAATCAGAATGAAGCATTTAACTAAATGAGATCTCCTTTCCTAGGAGGCTGTCAATTAAGTATATGACCTGTACATTGTTTTGTTATACTGCTGTATTCAATGAGAACATCAGGGTTTAGGAGAACTTAGGCCTTTATGTACTTTAAATGTAATTCATAATCTGCTGTGCAAAGTGTGATAGGAATATTGGCATACTTTTTTTTAACACAAACACACACACGTACACTCAACGTAAGTAAGTAATATCCAGGTGAAATATCATTAATGAATGCAGTTAGAACAGCCCCTCGTAAGGTTCCTCACAGAGAGTTTAAGAATTGTTTGGCTTTAATGGTGATCTGAGCAGTGTTGGTGGGGATATCTGAGCAGTGTACTGAAGTGTGAGTGTTCTCCTCCTGTGTTTCAGGTGATGAGCATGCTGGGTAACCCCAGTGCTGTTTCCTCTCAGCAACAACACGACTTCTCCATCTCGCCGCTCCACAGTGCCTTGGACTCCTCTCCTTCCAACGCCCTCTCAGCCAGCTGCAGCCAGCGCTCAGCTGAGAGCTCCATGAAGACAGTGGACAGCCTTTCGTCATCCCAGTCCTACTGCCCCCCCACATATAGCACTACCAGCTACATGGACCCCGCTGTGGCTGCTGCCGGCTACCAGTACACACAGTACGGCCAGAGTGAGTCCTGCTAATTCACACTAACAAACAGCAGCAGTGTGACATGTGTTTTCAACTCTGATAGATATATCACTTAGTAAGAGACCAGTTTGTTCAAGTCTATGTTATCAGAGATTAAACAATGCTGAAACACAGTTGTAGTTTGTAGCAATCTCATGGACCATAATAAGGTGAAATGCACAGTAGCAGGAGTCACATTATTAAAATGTATTTTTGTTGAGCTTTGGGAACTCCAACCATCTTATTAGGAAGTAAGAACGAGCTCCACTCAGACATACTCTCCGTCTCACTACATCATAACACATGACCCCTGTGCTTACTGAATATGGACATTAGATTTGAATCTGAGGTAAGGAATAGGAGTCCATTATGAATGTGTACCCTTAAACGCTGCCACTCAGCCTTCTGATCAGTTATGATAACATTGTACCTGCACAATGACTTAGATCTTAATTCAAACCAACAAACACGATCGTTACATTACAGCAGTAGTTATAATCAGGTTCAAATAAAAAACATGTCTTTTAAATATATTTTTGATGCTGTACATATAACTGATCCTCTCTGATGTGTGTGGTGTGGCCCTCCACCCCGGCCCCTCCCTCCTGCTGACAGATTTAGCAGTCTTCTTCAGACATTTGACTCTTCTGTTGTTCTAGAGCAGGAAGCTCCTGACAGATTAAAGAACATACTGTCAAAGTAGCTGAGCTGGTGTGTGCGTGTGTGTGTGTGTGTGTGTGTGTGTGTGTGTGTGTGCATGTGTGTGTGTGTGTGTGTGCATGTGTGTGTGTGTGCGTGTGTGTGTGTGCGTGTGTGTGTGTGTGTGTGTGTGTGTGCGTGCGTGTGTGTGTGTTTGCGTGTGCATGCGTGTGTGTTATCAGATAGGCTCAATCTTGGAGGCAGAGGACTCTCACCGTGACTGTTCAACAGGGATTTAAGGTATAAGGCTGGTTGACAGGAATAACAGCTTCCTTTAGAGGGCCTCGCTAAACCCTTGTGAAACACACACACACACACACACACACACACACACACACACTGCTCCCCCACTAGCTGTCTGGGTGACTGGCATCTTGGCAGACAGACCTGCCCACCCATAGGTGCTCCTCTTTCTCTCAAACCCCAGCACTGAGTGACAGCTTCCTTTCTGTGCATGCAGGCATCCTAACTGACACGCCTTACTTATCTCCCCTTGATAGCCAACACACACACATGCACACACCATGTCACATCACATCTGCTGTCAGCCTCCTCTCTCCTGCCCTCTAAAGAGAAGTTATCAACTGAACCAGGGAGGGACAACCTTCAGCACTCAGACAGAAAAAGATTCCAGCATTAATGCCAGCTTTCCAAGACCTGCAGATATTCCACTGAGTACCTGTCTCTCTGTGTGTGAAGCTCTTTTGTCTGTCTGGCAAAGCTCTTGTTAGTCAGTGTGATTAGACATGAAACAAACAATTCTGCAGCAGAATAATGCATGTTCAAGTCTAGTGATATTCAATATATTTACTAACAGGTGTGTATCCAAATCCTGATACGTCTTCTTCCTCTGTTCTGCAGAGCTCCATTGTTGTCCAAAAATATTTGAAACTCATCAATGAGAGACACTGTTGTACTGCGTGAAATGTTCCTTCATTTCCATGAACACATACTGTATGTCTAACATCTAGGAAGAGCTGAGGTTGTGTCCTGCACAGAACTAGTGAGGAGGTGGCCTCTGTGTAGTTAGCACCATGCTGGATATGGGGAGCAATACATAAAGGATTTGGTTCAATATAAAAAAAGTAAGCTAAATCAGAATTGAAGTTGACTGTATTTAAAGAAGAGAAGAAACCCATCAATGTCAGGTGTCATGTTTCATTTATGGCCGGTTCTGATACTACAAGCGTTATTCTGCAAGGACTATGACCCGCAGCAGGTTGCACCAGCTGGTCTTTACCACGCCAGGTACTAACTGTAGGGTCCATCTTTGTTAAGAGGAGTCTTAAGAATGGACAACCTGAGGCCTAGTCTCAGGCCTGTGAATACTGACTGCTCAATGCAGGCTGCTATTTCCTAGCAGTGTGCGTTTGTAAGACACATTATATAATGATAATTTCCCCGCTGTCTTGATAATGTGTTGGTTATCATTTATCAGTTGTGACAACATGGAAAATAAATATGACACATTGAAATAAACAACATAAGGTATTTTTACTGCACCACTTGGGTTACCAGAAATACACCCAGAGTGAGAACAGTCCTCCAGATTGAACATGTTCGATTGTATTATATTATTATTTTCAAAGTGTACACTTCTTTGTGCATGCTATTTTCAGAACATTTTATTCAAATGGACAAAATTGGCCGTTTCAAAAAGTGGTGGGGACAAGTATAAATGATGCCTAAGCCTATAAATAGTGAAATCAGATCAACTGCTCATATTGCAGCGGTCTCTTGATGTTCTCCTGTATACCTCGTTGACTGTCCCCTGTGTGTCTCCTGTCTGTGGTCAGCTGCTGTGGACTACCTGGCAAAGAACGTGGGTCTGTCCGCTCAGCGCCGGGTGAAGCTGTCCGACCACTCAGCTGTTCTGGGGCTGCTGCAGGTGGAGACCGGCCAGGCCTACTAGCACTCAGCTGTGCATGCAACACCTCGTCACCAGCACTACCAACCACACAGAACTCCATGACATTTGTCTCAGACGGCCTGCAGTGTATTGGGCTGATATTTAAGTTTTTTACTCTTCATCCAGGGTTTGAGGACTCAGTGATGCAGCTGTCCAAGCTTTAAACATTCCTTATGGGACCACTCTTATTTTAATGTTGTTCTTTGTGCTCTAAATATTTTACACAGCGTTGGTATATTCTCACTTTACTGAATAACTATAAACCAGTGATATAAGAAACACTGTCACTGAACCCTGAATGATTTTGGGCTGGGTGTGACCTCTGACCTGTTTTCAATGTATTTTACATAAACACATCTCTTCTGTTGGTAAGCAAACTACAAAATGATGCGTTACAGTCCGCTTTAGTCTCAATTCACGCTGTGTGTCCAGTGTGTCGTTAGATGGTCATTAAATACAATTGTTCCCGTCACAAACTCCCTTTGATATAACCTCAACCAGGGTTTCCTTTTAAAAAAATTGTCCTTAAAGACAAATGTCTGTGGAGGTTTGTATAAAGATTTAAAATTCCTAAGCAAATTCCAATGTATTATGATCGAGCTCATTGAGTTCAAACACAGTGGGAATACTTGATTTGAGGTTCTTGTAATGAGTGTTAGTTTATAGATAATAAGGCACTTCTTAGTCCTTATATTAAAGATGCATAATAACGCTATTATGTATTGATGGGACTATATCGTGTTAACATATTATTATTTGACTACCCCTCATTCACACATCAATGTGTCCAAAGCCCCTTCGAGAAACACAAATTAAACCTTTAGGTAAAAGACATCAAGACATTGTAAAAGATGTTTTTAAACATGATATAAAACACCACCATCAATAAGTGATCAAGTGTTATTTAGTTGACGCTTTTTTACAGAATACAATTATTTTATATACCTACTCTGTGGCTGCCATGTGCATGAAAATGATCAAAAGTAAAAAAAAAAAGGTTTGTTTGAAAGTAATATTGTGAAACCACTTAAACATTATGAAATGTAATTCTTTAATGACCCCGACAGTATGTAGTGTTGTTTACACATCCCTGCGGGGCCCCGGGGTCCATCCAGCCCGGGAGATTGTCACATAGCTGTAGTCTAAAAGATCATCTTTTTAAAAACGCATAGTTAACTGTTAATCGCATTATAAATGTTTATTTTCCTTAGTTAGGCTTTAGATTCAATATCTGCTGAACATGTGGTCATTTTTTATAATTGCATAGTGATTTAATAAATGCTAAATAAAGTATGTATCAATCGTAATAAATCAAAAAAAGGTTTAAACTAGGATATAAATGATAAGTTAGTTAACTCAATACATATTTTTGTAGTACTTTTATATATTTAACAATTCTAAGAAACTTAGAAAGCATTTGTTCACATTCTTAAGGAGGCTATAAACTGTTAACACGTTTCTTATAAAAAGCTTATCTGAAATAAATGTGTTTATAATGCTGAATTGTATAGTCTTAATAATACAAAATGAGGTTAGTTTTAGCATCATTAGTAATAGTATAGTATTTAGTGTCTTCTGAGCGCAATATGAACGGTTATTACAAGAACCTAAAGCCAGCCAATGAGCAGGCAGCGTTACGGAGGGGCTCCTGACTGTCACATGACTGACCTCGTATTATTGAGAGGACAAAAGTCTGATTACACCCACAGATTCATAATGAACAAATGAACCTGAAATCTTTACACACTTGCCCTATACAGCCTGTGTGTTTGAGAGGATTCGTTTTATATATCAACGGAAATGTGGAAATACATTTTTAGCCTTTTTGATTACAATTCCGATTGTGTTTAGAGGAAATAATCTTTGACCGGAGAGATGTATTTATATTAAACAAAAAGCAGTAATGATCATGAAAACGGACACCCAGGTCAGAACACACCTTAGCGTACAAAGTCACCTCCATGAGGATTCATATTGGGTTTCATTCATTGAGATGTTTTTGGTTTTGTTGTCCGACAGATTCACGTGCGATTTGATATTGGATCATGAATTCTACCTCAAAGTCCAGTGTGTTGTACTTCTGACCACTCTCAACTACTTGAGGTCAGCAAACACAACAGGTTCAGCTGCTGTCTTGAAGAACTAAACAGACAGATCCTGGCTGAGTGTATACCTTTTTTTTTACCTTCAGAAGAATAAAACGCTAGGTCTACCCTCTATACTTTGTATATCTTTGGTGAAAACCACTTACATATACATACATACATATTAAATATCAACAGGAGATATTGGCAGCTTGAAAAGAAAAGCATGTGTCAGCCTTCAGGATGTGTGTATGTGAGGGCAATACACTCCTCTGTAGCAGCAGACACGGGGTGTTTCTCAATGTCGAGTACGCTTGCTTGGTAGCACATGTCTTCCGAGTCACTTGCTTCAGAAGCGAGGCAAGAATCCTTCCTGGCATTCGGAAAGCGAAGAGTGGAACAGGCGAGCAAGTGTGCAGGTGTGCGTCATATGAGAGGCCCCGCCTTACATTTTCCGCCACAGATTTGGGGAAATTGGTCCGTGCGCAAAGCATTGTGGGGATTTTAAGACCGCGGAGTCTACACATGTGCAGCCTCGAAATTTCTCGCTACGAAGTACGCCGGGCTCGGTAGAATTCCAAGTATGCTGGACATTGGAACAGTCCTTCGGCGGCACTCGATGACGTATAGTATGCTTGAAATAGTGGCTCTGGAGCAGCTTTACTCGACATTGAGAAACACCCATGGACTCCCTCTGTGTTCTGACCTCCTGCAGAGCTCTGAGGAGACTGAGGTCCAACAAGCTCCAGACTGAGGAGCGGACCCTCAGTGTGACAATCACTGCAGACACACGATTCTCCTGTACTTTCTCTTTTCACTTCTTTGGATTCTGGTCATTCTCATTGATACGAAAACACACGTTGAGTTGTACTACTTCCTGGAGAAATGGTGCTGTGAGGATCTTTTTCTCTGTCAATGTTTTCATGTCGTATACCATGACAACTAACTCTCTTTTGATGTGTTTAAATGCCTTCTTCGCACTTAAATCTTTTTCAATCCTGCGAAGACGTTTCAAGTTAAAGGCGTCCAGCAAACCGTCCAGCAAAGAGCCAACCCCGCCCTTTTTTAACAGCAATCTCAGAAACGCAGAGTATCATACATCCACACATTGTTTTAACTGCCAGTATTTGAATATCGGCTTGAATTTGAGAATTTCTGTTTAATATGTCAAATGATGAAAATGTATTATGTGTAAGAATATGGATAAAAACGATTGATCAAACATGAGATAAATTGTCATAGAGATTCCTGTTATGTCAGCCTCAAAAAATGATAAAGCAGTACAAGCAAACACCAGTTCCATAAAGTGAGGATGTGTAGTACAGTCCATCAGATCACACATTCTGACCAAAGGGAAGTTACTGCGCAGATCGCGAGAGGAGCATCAACGCCGCATGATGAAGTGAAAACCACTTCAAGGTTTAGAGGACAAACAGTGACCAAACCCTAATCACAGCATTCCTTAAAAATATTACTTGAAAAATCTAATATTATTAAAGTTGAGTTTTTCTTTCTTTCACTCCTCTTCTGTATTTAATTACATCACAGAGAGACGCTCAGTGTTTAATCCTCAGCTCACAGGAATTTAAAGGTGATGCCATGAAATGTAAGAGTTGAGTTTATTTCTGTTTCTGGATGCACATCACTGTCTCCTCCAACATTCCAATCCTCCAGACACTGGCTGTGTTAACCTTCTACCTTGTGTACATATATATTTTTTACTGACAGCAAACCAAGGAAAACATAAAGGATCAGTAATGCTTCACCCGCCTCTCCTGTTTACCTCTTGGTCCTCTTTCTGCTTGTTTTGTTCTGCTTTCCGTTTGGCATGTTTGTATGTTATCATGGTATAATTTATTCTATCTGTATGGAGTATTAGACTAGTGAGTGACACATTTTATTGGCATTTCCTCCCCTCTGCTCCTTGGTGTGTTAACTGTGACACTTGCGTAACTGTCTGTTCATTAAAGCTTTACAAATGAACCAAGACCCCAGAGCTGGATGCTGGCTTTTCATTTTACTGAACCTGCTGTTTGTATGCAGGGAACAAAGAGACAGCACCAGATAAAGCATCATTTACTCATGGTTTACTTTCATTTGTATCTTATTCATCTGGTGTCTTGTATCAAGTATCTATACTCTAGTTAATCGTAAAAAAACAAACACATATAGCCAACCATTTTTCATCAACAGCACAGGTTATTACCCTGGCACAGACAGGACTGACACATGAGGTAGACTACACTGTATGTGCAGAGGCACTCAGAACAAGAAAGTCAGAGTCACTTTATTGTCAATCTTCTGTGTGTGTGATACAGACAGGGAGATTGAAATTCTGTTAAATATATACATATATGTATACATACACACCTGAACACCCACATATATATATAAATGTATACTCATACAAAGACACATATATACAAATGCACATGTAACCAGTGTCGTTAAGCGGTCTCTGCGTTGTGTTTTGAGTTGTTCATGGACAAGACCCGAGCCAGCATACAGTTTCGACGATCTCCGTTTAATCACTGATAACAGATATAACAAATCAGTCTTATATTCAGTTTCCCTCACAATGACTCCTCTCACGTGGAACATTTACAGAAAGGGGCGATGAAACGTGAGGGACACAATATGAAGGGGGAAGTCACCATAAAAAGAATCCTCTGAGCACAGCGACCACACTTCAGAGGTTCCGCCCACTGATCTCCGACCTTGTCAGGTATTGAACATTCAATAAATGAAGAACACAGAATTTGTGTGATTATACTAAATGATACCAAAATACAAATAAACACCATTGCATATTTACAACTGTTATACACACATTAAGATGCATAAATAAGAAAAGAAGGCACAGAAGTAAATATTTAACACTAACGATCACAGGTGTCATGGGCATGAATATGAATATATTACAACATCACAAATATATACAATGTGTGCTGAACTTTACTGCTGTTAGGAGTCCAGTTATGTCTCTCATGTTGAGCATCCTCTGGTCCAGCCTGTCTGGATCACCTAGAGCAGGTCTATTCAATTAGTTTGGAATGGGGGCCGGTTGATGAAAATGATCCAAAGCAAGGGGCCGGGAAAAGAATTGCTTGAAATATGAGCAATCATATTAAGAGCTTCAGATACAGTAAATACTACAACAGCATAGTGGAGTGCATATATTTTGTTTAATTAAATCAAACATAGCCCCAAGGCCTTTATAAATGGCAAGTTCAGAACTCAGTACATGTGAAGCTAATATAACCATTAACATCATTAGAATTAGATTAAATGATCTAATAATTCACACAAAATAGCAATTTAGGGCCATACACAAACAACAGTGCATATTATGGTATAATAACAATAAAGACATGTGAGCCATACCACATCAATTGCTTAATTAAAAGCAAAAACAATTATCAAAAGACTTGTATTAATTACCAAACCACAATACACAGCCTTTTAAAACTCAAACCTTTTTTGATTAACATAGTGATAACTGACATACAGTATGCAACCAACTTGGCAGATATGTGCCATCTAATGAGAGAAATGGCATTTTTTCGATTTAGCAGGGGCAGGGAAGTCGGGAGTATACGTTGTCATGGCATACAGTGATGCAGTGATGCAGATGCTGGTCAGTGAGGGATGCGCGATTATTAGTTTTTATGGCATTCATGTGTGAGAATGCCGATTCGCATGTGTAAGTCGAGTCAAACATTGTAAGGACAAAAAGTGCAAGACCCCTTGAATGAGGGAATTTCTCGTGGCTGACTGAGTCCAGAACTTTTCAGAATCTGCCAGCTGAAATGACTGTCGCAGGTCATCTGATGACTGAATGTCAATGAGTTCGAGTTGTGAAGACGCCTCATTTAATGTCACAATCAGCTCCTTTGCTTTCAGTGCAAACTCCCCCTCTACATTCACAGAGAAAGGGTCCTTCACAAATCTCATCACTTCAGTCGGGAGACTGAAATGTTCAAACCTCGCGGCAAAGTTGGTTTTCAATGCGTCCATAAATCCAGTCATCACCTCGGTGATTTGTAAACCTGCAGTGCGCAGTGTTGGAAAATGGAGCATTTTGCCTGGACATAAATCCGTAGAAAAAAGTGTGAGCTTTTTTTGAAACGCATGGAGTCTCTCCACAAGTTGTGTGACCATTTTATCTCTGCCCTGCAGCTCCAAATTGAGTTGGTTCAGATGTTGGAAAATGTCGCTCAAAAAGCAAACGGCAGCGTAAAACTCATCATTCTCTATCAGACACAGAAAGGCGTTGGCTTTTTTATGTTTTGAATTGCGGAGAAACGCCATGATCTCCTCCTTAAGTTCACAAAATCGTTTCAAGACGTTTCCTTTGCTTAGCCATCTAATGTCACTGTGCATGAGCAAATCATTATATTGAGCTGACATGTCTGACAACATCTGGCGGAAAAGGCGGTGCTGTAAACTGGAGTTACAACGAATAAAGTTAATAATCGCCATGACAGAGTCCATTGTGTTTTTTAACTCACCACTTAGTTTTGCGCACAGGAGGCTTTGGTGGATGAGGCAATGAAGCGATCTCAGCTGTGGAGCCACATCTGCCAGCCTAGCGGACAGTCCCTGTGTTCGGCCCGACATCGCAGGTGCCCCATCCGTTACAAGCATGTTAATACGATCCAATCCCAACTTGTGCTCCTTGAAAAACGAAACCACTTTGTGGAACATCACCTCACCGGTCGTGTGTCCATCCAAAGGAATTAATCCAAGTAGATCCTCCCGAAAGCACTCACCATCAAAAAATCTAACATAGAGGCACAGCTGTGCAACATCGCTGCTGTCAGTGGATTCATCAATAGCTAGCGACATAACCTCCGCCTTTCTCAGTTTGTCCAAGAGAATCTCAAAAACGTCCGATGCAAGGGTCTCCACTCTCCTTGATGTTGACGTGTCAGAAATCGGAATGTTCTTAATTGAGTCAATAACGCTTTTTCGGATTTTCTCATCTGCAACCACTTCCTCAATTGATGCAAGCATACACTCTTTGACTGTCTCTGCGTCCGTAAAAGGCCTTTTATTTTTGCCTAATATCCAGGCCACTCGTAGGGATGCTGCGGTAGCTCTCTCTTGGTCAACGCAAGCCCAAAACAGGGTCTTTGGTCATAGCACGAAGTTAGCCCCAAAATCTTCTGGCGGCGAGCATCAGAGCCCGCTGGAAAAGTGACGTCAAAGTTGGCGTGAGCTGTCTTAAAATGCCTTCTCAAGTTGTACTCTTTACACACCGATAAACACTCATTGCAGATTAAACACACGGGCCTCCCACTGACATTTACAAACAAGTACTTCTCTTTCCACTCGCTGTTGAATTGCCGGTTTTCGGTGTCAACCTTTCGTTTTTTTAACGTAGAAAGAGACATTTTGATATCCAACTATGCTGACCAGGTTTGATGAATCGTACCATTGGCGCGAAACCGTCGAAGGTGCGCGAGCTTGTAGTGAAGGGCAGCGCGAGCCGCGACGACGTGTGCAGAGACGCAATAAATGACAGGAGTTGTCACTACAGTAGCTAGTAGGTGGGTTTGAAACCCGAGCCCGCCAAAGTTTTCAGGCAATGTCTTCCCCTCTATCTCTCAATTTAACACCCTCTCTGGAATAAAGGCACTCTTTAAAAAAATTAAACTTTTTTAAAAAATTAAACTTTTTAACATTATACTCAAAGGGCCAGTAAATATCACCCGGGGGCCGGATTTGGCCAGGATAGCAAACAGGCCTGTGGTACCTGGGTCCCACTCGCAGTCCTGGTGTAGCAAGCCTTGGCTGAAGCAGAGCGTAGTGCACGTGCTGGAGTGTATGGTTTAACCAAGGCCTGGATGTAGGATGGACCAGATCCCTTTACAGCATGGTAGGCCAGTACAAGTGTCTTGAAGCGGATTCTGGCAGACAGGGAGCGAAGGAGTGGTGTAGTGTGGGAGAACTTGTGGAGGTTGAAGACCAGTCGGGCTGCAGCATTCTGAATTGGCTGTAGAGCTCAGATGGAGGAAGTTACAGTAGTCAAGGCATGAGATGACAAGAGCCTGGACCAGAACCTGTGCCTCCTTCTGTGTCGGTAGGGGATGTATGTATCCTCCTGATGTTGTACAGAGTGTTTCTGCAGGAGAGGGTTGCAGCAGCGATTTTAAAAGTGAAGGAAAGTTGGTCGTCCAGTATCACACCCAGGTTTCTTCCATTCTGAGTCGGGGTAACAGCAGAGGTGCCAACGTTCACCTGTTAAGCCCCAAGCCTGTTTTTCAGGTCTCAGGCTCGAAAATGACATTCCCAGAACAAATGACTATATCTTCACTTCTAAAAGGGTTAAATTAATAATCTTTTTTCTCAAAGCAATGATAAACCTGTGAGTTTGATGTAGAAGAGTCAGAATCAATATAGAATTGTTTTATTTTAAAGTAAATTCAGATTGAACATAGTAAAAAAATGTAAATGATAGTGTCCGTCCAAAATAAAAACATTACTTATAGTGAAAACCACCCTTGAATGATGGGATAGTAGACTAAAAGCTTTAGGAATCCAAACTATAACATATAATAAGTACCCTGTATCAACATTGATGCAAAACAAGTGACATTTGACCTTTTTGGAGAGATTTAACAACAACAAAAAACACCTTTGGGGTCATTTGGGTGGATTTGGGTGGATTTGCCGTTTCTCTGGAACCCATTGGTCGATTTTGGTGATTGACACCTCTTTTTAACCGTTAGAGCCAATAGAATCGAAGGGGAAGTTCCACATACACACACACGTTACCATTGACAAGTGAGAGCTATGCGCACGCAGTCGAAAGCAATGTTATGCTCTGAAAACTAAAACCTAGGCTCAAACTAGTAAATATGAAGATGGATTATCAGGAATCATTTCAAAGTGACACAGACACATTGGATTAATCATTGGATTAACCTTCAGCAGCGTTTTTATCGTTTTGATGCCATTGAACACAAATTTTGATCAGAACAACAGCTAAGGTAAGAAGCTTCCTCCGTGAAGCTACGTGTTGTGATGTCTGTTTTCGCTTCCCCTGTCGCGAGTTCGGATCGGTCAGTGATGATACTAATATTTCTGGAATCTGTGGAAACTCAGCTTGCTAATCCATATATTGTTTTTGCAGATACGATAACTAATAAGGGTATTTAAGCTGTGAGTTCTGTGCTAAGTGCGATAGCATTTTTTCGCTCAGGGCTCATTTAGACGCTTCTTGTGAGTCTTTTTTGTTTTGTTTCGGTAAAAATGGTTCGTATTGTCAGTTAGCTGAGTTTCTTCCCATTAAGTGAGTATGACACATTAATAGTTTCATAAATGTTAAGAAGCCCTGAGACACAGTTTCGTGAAATAAAAAAAAACAGGTTAACAGGTTAATTGAGGAATACCGGGAATTTTGGATTGTTAAAGTAATTTGTTGCAAAGATATTTAGAATTAAAACTCCCTCGGGTCACTTTTGACCCATGTTGTGTATCAAAGAAAGGTCATGGATAGGAGACACCTTGGATGTAGAGCAGTTCAGTCTTGTTTAGATTGAGCCTCAGGTGGTGTTCAGACATCCACAGTGAGATGTCAGGCAGACAAGCAGAGATGCGTTCGACCACCTGGGTTTCAGACCGGGGAAAAAACACAATCAGTGTCAGTGACAGTGCACCTAATTTCGGACGTCCCTACCGCAGTGGGGCCGTGATCAGCACGGAGTCGATCCTCGCAGAAAGGAAAACCCCCTGCATGACTTGATACGCCCCCTTGATAAATTATAATGAAACCAGCTGCAATGGATCATGGAACCACCAGGGGGAGCAGTGATTAAAAAGCTTCCACACTGGAACTCAATAAACAGCTGATAGATTTACGTCTGATTACTGTAGCGGATCTTTGTTAAGATCCATATGTCACGGATAGGATCATATTCTGTGCTAAATAAGAGACATGCAATCATTTACAAAACATCACCATGTTTTTATTTAACAAAATAATGTTGTTTAATCCACGTTGGCATACTACAACTTCAAAAACAATCGTTTTTTCATCAGGGAATCCAGCCTGGCTCAAACAAACGATTTTTAATCATCATCCTCACGATCATTTAATGCAGTGGTTCTCAAACTTTTTCTGTCAGGCCCCCCCTTTGGAGAAAAAAAAAGTCGGGCCCCCCCAACACAAATAGTCAGGCTCAGTGGCGGCGCCAGAGATTTTCTTTTGGGGTGCTGTGGGGTAGCTTGACGTTTCATAGAGGGTGCTCAAACATTTAGGGTTTCCCATTAATGTACCGGGCGCTACAGTGGAATGTTCTACTGCAACACTCCCCACGCAAATACACAGTGTACCCGCGACTGTTACAATGAAGGCTCGATAATCAGCTCACGGCATATAGGTGTAAGCAGGGGTAAAGTGCTATTTTTATAGGTGGTGTGTGGACCTCACATAGGCAAGGCCGCCTTAATGCACGGGCTGACCTGGGCTGAAGCCCAGGGGCCTACGGAGATCGGGGGCCTATCATGAGCCAATAAAAAAAAAAAAAAAAAAAAAAAAAAAAAAAAATTCAATTTTTTTTTCGTGTGTTTTATTTTTATTTTTAAATAAACAAAGTCTTGGCTTTCAGAATATGAAACTTTTATTTCCAAAATCGCACAATAAATACATGTTTGAAGCTTGTAAAGAGAAGATGACAGCTCTCACTCGCACTCTGCTCTTCCGCAGCGCTGCTCCCCCTCCCTCCCGCTGAAATTATGAATGTAAAGCGTATAGTAATCATGGATAACACGGCAGGGTCCGTTACAGTTTGTTTTCATCTGATTTCAAATAAACAAAGTCTTGGCTTTCAGAATATTAAACTTGTTTCGGCAAATTCAGATGATAAATACAACGTTGAAGCTTGTAACGGCATAATTACAAGCGGAGAACGGAGTAACTTGACGTCACAGCAGGCATAACAACAGCCGGTGTTTCTCGTGAGTGTTTTCCCCGGGAAACAAACACAATACACACAAACGCAAACATACACAAACACACACGTATACACACACACACACTCGCGAGCTTCCCCCAGACCAGTAATCCAAAATGTCGGAGAAGAAAAAGTTTGAGAGTGGCGCTCGGAAAAGGAAATTGTTGAGGGAAAAGGAGTTTCGAGACAAGCAGCTATTAAAAAAAATGCCGAAGCTTACAGGTTATTTTAAACCTGTAGGCCAGGATGAGGAGGAAGGACAGATGTTCTGTACCGAGCGGCAGCGGTGCTGGCGGTGCCGGCCGCGGCGCCTCGGAGCCAAGTAGGCCGTCTGGTTCTGATAGCGATGGAGTAGCGGGAGAGGAAAAACCGACAGGAGGGACGTTATCTGTTGGAGGAGATGGAGAGGACGACGAGGACTTGCTACGTGGAGGGGAGCCAACGGCAACCGGACAAATACATGAGGGAGGCCCGATACGTCACTCATCTGGAGGAGAGGACCAGGCGCGCGTAGAGCAGAGTGGAGAAGACAAGCGGGAAAACGAGGATACAGGAGAACTAGACGACCCCTACAGCACTGACCCAGGTCTCTGGGGCAACAACATGGACGAACAGGTGCTTCTCTACTGGGCGAAAATGGGTCCGGAATTGTGTCAAAACAGAGAAGCTGACCTCTCTGCCTCAGAGCGGCAGTACAAGCATCAGAAGAGATACTTCTCCAGAAGCTTATTCAAGCGCAAGCTGGGTAACGGGGAGTATATGCTCAGGGAGTGGCTATGTTACTCACCATCCCGAGGTAGTGTCTTCTGCTTTGCATGCAAACTATTTGGCGATAAGAGAGACACGTCATTTGGCAGCGTGGGATACTCTAATTGGAAGCACGCAAATGAACGGATAGCCGAACATGAAAGCTGTGACATGCACAGGAAAGCCATGGTATCCTTCATCAATCAGACAGCTGACCATGGAACAGTGGATTCAGAACTAAAAAAACAGTTTAATGAGGAGTGTAAGTATTGGACACAGGTGCTGCAGAGGGTTGTCACTGTAGTCAAGTATCTGTCAGAGCGGGGACTTGCTTTTAGGGGTGACAGCCACAGGTTTGGGGACACCAACAATGGCAACTATTTGGGTAGCATGGAGCTGATCAGTCAGTTTGATCCTTTTTTAAAAGCCCATATTCAGAAATACGGAAATGCCGGCAGAGGAAATCCATCCTACCTCTCACTAAATGTGTGTGAGGAATTCATACAGCTGATGGGACAGAGATTGCTGGATGAAGTCATCAGCAGAGTAAAACTTGCCAAGTATTTCTCTATCAGTGTGGACTCCACGCCAGATATCACACATGTGGACCAGCTGACTTTCATCCTGCGGTACGTATCACCAGAGGGCTGTATAGAGGAGCGTTTTGTGAAATTCCTCCCCATTTCCAGCCACACCGGAGCGCTGTTCAATTCAGTAATTGGTGTTAGGAGACATGGGCATTGACATCAATAACTGTAGAGGACAGTGTTATGACAATGCTAGCAACATGTCAGGCACATACAAAGGCGTGCAGGCCCGCATCAAACAGATTAACCCACTGGCAGAGTGGGTTCCCTGCGCAGCGCACACCTTAAATCTGGTGGGGATTAACAGCGTTAACTGTTGTGGAGAGACTGAACAGTTTTTCAGTTTTGTGCAAGCGTTGTTTAACTTTGCATCAAAGAGCACTTCACGGTGGCAGATGATCAAGGCGGGTTTGCAGCCTAATGAAAATCACAGAATTGAAACTTTAAAAACACTTTCCGATACAAGATGGTCAGCGCATGCTGTTGCAACCAAAGCCCTGTGTCTGAATTACGCCTGTATCCAGCTATCTCTGCTCAACATCGTGGATGATGAGCACCATAATCTGAGCTCAAGAGAGGAGGCCAGGGTATTGCATAAAAATATGAATAAACTGGAAATTGCACTAATGTGCAACATGTGGAATGCCATTCTCCAACGTTTCCAGGGCGTGAGCGCTGCACTACAGGCAGTGGAATTGGACCTCTGCAATGCTGTGAATCTAGTTAGGTCATTACGTGAATATGTAGCAGGCCTACGGGATCAGTTTGACAACTTTGAGACAGCAGCAAAGAACATGTCCCCCACCGTGTCCGAAGAGTACAGAGCAGACACTCAACGAAAGAGAAAAAGAAAGAGCCAGGCTGATGATTCATCTGAGCCTGAGTGCGAGCTGTCAGGCCGTAGTCGCTTCCGTACATCAGTCTTTATCCGTCTGATTGACCGGCTAGTGTCAGAGCTGGACCGAAGATACCAGTCCTATAATGATGTGTGTGAAAACTTCGGCTTTTTAAACAGATTTCACTCGATTTCCCCCCAAGACCTGCGCTCAGCAGCGCGGGGCCTGCAACAAAAATACTCCAGTGACTTGGAAGAGGAATTTGTGGAGGAAGCTGTACACTTCAGGGAGTTGGTACAAAATGAGAAGTTGAGCGGCACGTCTGCAGTGGAGTTACAGAAAATGTTAAGAAGGAGAAAACTCCATACAGTGTTTCCCAACACAGACATAGCTCTACGGCTCTTCCTAACTTTGCCAGTGACCAACGCGAGCGGAGAGCGATCATTCTCAAAACTGGCCTTGGTGAAAAACAGACTGCGCTCAAGCATGCAGCAAGAACGAGTCAGTAACCTCACACTGATGTCAATTGAGCATGACATTCTTCGTGAGATGGATTTTAAGAACATCATAAAGGCTTTTTCTTCAAAGAAAACCAGACGGAAGCACTTCTAAAGAGGTAAGGCAATGCTGCACTATTCATTGATTCCCAGTAGCCTGTGCAGGTTTAAATGTGTTGTGCATCGATTTACATAACTAGGTTTGTGTTAATCCACCGGAGATAATGATCATTCTCATCTACTGATACCTGGCATTGAGGCCATATGTTGCTGTTCATGGTGCTGAATTAGTGGTGTGTTTGTGTGTGTGTGTGTGTGTGTGTGTGTGTGTGTGTGTGTGTGTGTGTGTGTGTGTGTGTGTGTGTGTGTGCGATCACAGAGCCTGCCGAGGCTATAAATGACTTTGATTTGTTGTTTAAATAGGAGGCCTACAAAACCATCAGCCCCAGGGCCTGGTGGCAGGTTAAGCACATAGGGGGGTCCGGGGGCAAGCTCCCCCGGGAAGATTTATTTTTAAATATTGAAGTTAAAAGCATCAATCTGGTGCACTTTGAGATCAAAATGAAGAGATCTATGGATACATCTCTCAACACCCATATGAAGCAGAACTGTAAAGAGATTTACTTTTTCTTTATGGATATTTTACAAATCACCCTTTTAAACTGTATTCTTTTTTTACTGTCATATAGTATTTCATACCTGTTTTTCATTTATTCTCTTATTTTTTTATAACTATAATGATCATATAAACGTGTGCCTCGGAAATAATTGTTTACATTAATGGTGACCAAAACGTTTGAGACCCACTGAGATAACTTAGACTAAAGTTAAAGTGGACCTATCATGCAAAATGCACTTTGTGATGTCTTTTATACATAAATATGTGTCCCCGGTGCGTCGGGGAACTCACGCAGCGTCAGAAAATAAAACCCTCTCTCTTTTCCTCCGTACCCAAATCTTTTAAAAACGGGTGTACAACGAGCGGATACAGATTCCATCCGACCTGACGTCAAATCGGTGGCGGACCCACAGAAAGTTGCTATCAGAAACAATGCCTGACGTGTTTTGGACGTAATCTCGTTTTTGTTTACATTAGCAAGCCTCGCTAACACTCAGAGCTAACCTGTACTGAATTGCACATGTTTAAAAAGCAGGAAATAAAAAAAGAACTCACCTTGTGATAAACCTGCAAGAGAAAAAGCATTTGAGCTCCATACTGTTTCAGAAATAATCCTTGACGTGGTTTAAACAGGATGGCGTTTTATCACAGCAGAATTTAACTTTATCTCCGGTAGAATTCTGATCAGGCATTAGCTCCGCCTCCTCTTCTCTTTTTTTTCAAGCTAAGGACCCAAAATCTGCCTTTCTCTATTAGGGCTTCAAAAGAGGGGTTTGAGCAGTAAGAGGCATGGCTACAATGGGTTTGGTATTTTGAAAAAAAAACTTCACAGACATGTTTTGTATAGGTATGGCCCTACAATATATTATTCAAATATAGCATGATAGGTCTCCTCCACTTTGTTGTTGAAAAAACTCCTTATATCCGTTAGCGTAGCTCGCTAGCACCAGAAGCTAACAACAACGATCTCCGTTACCGGTGCGCTCTCTCTCTCTCTCGGTCGTGCACGCACACAAAATGACTCGTTCCACACGCACAGAGCCGAGCTTTAATGAGACACAGAGACCCAGACGTAATAGTACTGTACTGTATCATTGTATCATGTATTTTTTTTTTTAATAACCATTTTCCTCCTGGTCTCTCACGCCCCCCACTTTGGGAACCACTGATTTAATGTATCATATGTTCGCCGAATTGACATGAAAGCACTAACAAATATGAATTTGTTGTAGTCAACTCCATTAAAACTTTATTAACGTACCTAAACTCAGTAATTCACTAAAAAGAGGTTTATTTTTAATGGAGCCTCGTCATCTCACTACGGGCAAACAAGAATATGTACAGTGTTAATAGTTTACTGTATTATTACTGCTATAACAATCACACATTGAGTTCATTGTTGTGCAATGATAAAATCAGACCGTTGCTTTTTTAAATAGTCTGAATGAAACTCCGCAGCTCTCAGGTGATCAGCTGATCAGCGGGGGCTGTGTGTGACTCTCTTTGTTTACACACCTAATGGCCAATCAGCCACAGCTCTCCCCCCCCTCCTGTGATCTCCCAACCCCCCTGTGATCTCTGTTCTCCAGTAGTAAAGTTTAACTGTAGGTTTGTGTTTGCATATTTATGCTGTCGCAGTTCCTGTTGTTTCTATCGCGCATTGCCGGTATGAAAGGGTCTGTGCCGGAAATATCTAACATTTAATAAAAGTGATTAAAAGTAATAATAATTAATTATATTTATTCCGTTTTGGATGTACGATTTTTGACTTTGTTTAGAGCAGTGATCTTCTCTTCCTCTCTGCCGCAGACAGCTGAGCGCTGTCAGACCGGACCATGGCTGTAAAGGAAGAGGGGTGTCTAGTTCCCCCTCGACACATAGACTGATCCTTTTTTTTGTCCATGTCCGATTGGCTTAGAGCTTTCGCGACTGCAAAAATGTTTAAACAAACATTGACCATGTACCGTTCACCAACCCCCACCCCCGACAGCTCCCTTAAAGGCCGCTACACACCAACCTGAGACCAAAGAACGCGTACCGAAGGCGTCCCGACTTTTACGTCCGCTACGTCGCCTGCATCGGCTACGCCGCCCGCCTACGAACACACCGCAAAGACTTCAGTTGACGAGTGGCAATAACTGTCCTTACCAGCAGGCAGCGGTAGTGTGTATTCGTCATTCAAAAGAGGCAACAACCGGAAGACAGACTATACACCGAGAGAAGAAGAACAGGCTGCGTGATATAAACAAACAACAAATAGCGTTTGGGTTCCATTTTCACTCTCTCTCGTCGATCGAAAACATGTAAACATAAAAAAGAAACTCTTGCGTCCGGGTGAGATGAAAATGAAAAAGATTAACCGTCTGTGTGTGCCTTCTTAATCGTTTGTTTTGGTCCCTCACTTCCGCTTCGCTTCTCATGCACTGACTCGCTATGCTGAACAGCCAATCAGAGTGATTTCTTTGTCCCGACTTTCTTTGGATCGGCCGCGGGAGGTGTGAAAATGTGCCGTAATGAGACGACGGTGCGGGACACACCAACTTGAGTAGGGCGCCCGAATGCCCGACTGCCTCTGACGGCCTCTGACTCCCAAAATCGGGTTGGTGTGTCAGGGGCTTAAGGTGATCAACGCAGGGCTGTGACTCTCTTTGTTTCAGATCTAGTAATGGCCCATTGGAATGTGACAAAACTCTCCCATCCCCCCTCTGTTCTCCAGCAGTGGTCTGAAAGGGTCTCTGGAAATATCAAACATTTAACGTCACTGTTTTAAAAACAGTGACGGGGTCCAAAATCAGAGGTGGAAGAAGTATTCCGATTATTTACCTAGGTAAAAATATGTGTTAGAAGTAAATGTCCTGCATTCAAAATTGTCAATTGCCCAAGTGAAAATTATTATCATCTGAAAGTAAAATGAATCATTATGTTATTAGTATTAAATACATATAAGTATTTGTACAAATTATATTTAGAAATACTCCGTTGTAATTATTGATGCATAAATCCATTCAATGTGGCATCTGCTATAATGGGGTTAATGTATGATATTACTTTATAATACAACACAATATAATACATGATAATGTATAAGTTGATTTACTTCGATCTACTGTACTGTGTTAAAACACCACAACAATATTACAAAAAATATACTGCATATTAAAGCAAACTATTGTAAAGGTAAAAGTATGAGCATAAAAAATAAAATGTTTACATTATTATGATTATTTAATATATAAAGACTATATATTATTGAATTACGATTAAGATAATAAGATTAGATATACTTTATTTGATCTAAAATATTGATGTTTTTCGTTATAGTAGCCTGTGAAAACCATAACAAATATGTGTTTAAATGCTCTTCAGCAAACACAACTGCAGAGCTGCAAACATTACTGAAGTACTGAAAGTCCATGAAACAAACTGAAGACCAAAGTTCACCCAGTTGTCTTTGTGTATTTGTGAATGAAGCGCCATCTCATGGTTAAATCCTGAAATTGAACAAATGGGGAAATCTGGCAACGCCCTCTCAGGAAATAGTGGGAGGGCTTTAAAATCCCAGCACTGGTAAACGCTGGGTTTTTGGTTGGAATCCGCTGGGTGGAGTCCTTTCTAGAGTGCTACATCTGTAGCTGTGGTAGGAGAAGACATGTGAGCGAATGAGAAAATCAAGTGAATTGGTGTACAGAGAAAAGAGGAGAGGACAGAGGGCCTGTGGGACCCCAGTGAGGTGTTGACAAGAGTCTGACACAGACCCTCTTCAGGTTACTCTGTAGCTGTGGTCTTGGAGGTAGGATGTGAGCTGACTGAATCCATTCCATTTTCCCTGTTCCCTCCTAGGTTTGATTAATTGAACATTTCGGCAGATATTTCTTTGCTGTATTTAGTCTTGTCTTCCCCTGTGCTCCATGTCTGTTCGTCGTCTCTTTTCTCTCGTTCATGATACCTGTTCGTCGCTTTTTGTCCATGTTACCTGCCCGTCTTTTTGTCCATGTTCCTGCCTTGTAAGTTTGTTCTTGTCGTGCTCCCCGGTTTTGTTTATGTTAAGTAGTTTCTTGTTTTTCATCGTCAACAGCTTTTTTTTTATTAAAGCTCGCTTGTTGTTATACCTTGTACCTTCTCCACATTCTGCATTTGGGTCCCTATTTTTCCCCAACACTGACAGGTATTGCTCTGAAAGTCACTTCATGGAGCTAAATTAACACTGTCCTTAAGGAATTTAGGTTTTTACACTTTTCAGTTAAAATATAGATTCAAGTAGTGGCGGTAGGATGACACTGGGAGTAGGACGTGCCATAATGAATCCAATCATTAAAGGCCTGAGGTACAACCCCCACTGTAAGAGGCGCAGGTCATTGTGCAGCGCTGTGTCAGACACTCCTGACACCCCGCCACAAAGAACGGACTTACAAAGCCTGACATCGCTCTATCCCATAGTTATTCCAGGATACATTGTATTCCCGGGCCCCGGCTGTCTGATCACACAGTGAGGGGATTGCACCTTCTACAATCAGCTTACAGGAGATAGATTGCTACGATTGACTAATAATAAGAGCCTGTAAATAGTTTGCTTTAGCAGTATGAATCAGACAAAAGAGCACATTTCAAATAAAATGCTGGATCCCTCTCTCCCTCCACCTTAACTGTTATTGTCGGCCGCCGTTGTTCATAATGTTCACTCTTTTACTTCCCTGCTGATTTCATTTTCCCAGACAACAAAAGAAAGTGAGAGCTTGTATATTTTGGATGTAACCTCTTCCTCCTCTTTCATTTAATGTGAGGGTTTTCCTTAAGTCGGGTGTCTTTTATGTCTTATCGTAGCAGTCTCTTCAATGTACGATTACTGAGCTGTGCAGCATGTCTGTTGTTGGGTGCTGCACTCTCACACCCAGCCCCCCCCCACTCCCAACATCCAACTCATTCTAATCTCCTCGTGCCAGTAGCACTTTGAAATTAAGCTGGGAGGAGGCTAGGCGTCTTACTAACCTCCTTGCACCGACACCAGGCCCTCAATCAGCTTCATTGTGGAAAAATACTTTAGCATATCTGAGTCAACATGTCTGAGCTGAAAGCTGCTCTGTAAACCTTGCCTTTAAAAAAATCAACAGTACTCTCTGATTCTGTTGCTGCTTGAACACCTGAGTGAATAAAGGCCTATCTGATGCCAACTGGCTCTGCAAAGCAAACATATTCACATTCTTGTTATTGCCATAAATGGTTTTAGCATTTCAGACTATGCAGTTAATGACCATTATATGGGTATGGAACAGTGACATCAGGTTGTAGTGGGGGGTTTACCTCTGGCACTTCCAGTAGGTCAATGTGGGCTGACAGAACAGACGTTCTTTTTTCCTGTTTATCTGAATGGCCTATAAATGAAGTAGATTGGCATTTCTAACATAAAAGCACGCCTATCATATACAAACAAAATTATAATGCACCTTACACCTTGAATTTAACATATTTATATGCAGCATTGTTTTTGAAAGTTTAAACAACACTTATGGGGATGAGATGCATAAAGGAAGGAAAGACAATGTGACGAGGGAAAAAATGAACAAAGGTAAATTGCTACCCCTGAGCCTGGCAGCCACCAATCAGAACTGCTGGTTTCTTTCCTCTGCAAACCAAATCACAGCATCTGACACCAGGAGTGCTCATCTGAGTGTCACAATTTGGTTTTATGTCGGTTTAACTTTTTGAGGAATGGGTTTTTGTTTATTGGGTTACTGGTAAAACATCTTGACAGAAAATTATTTATTTCCTATCGCATTTTCCCTCTGTTCATGCCTAGAGGCATGGGCGGCGCCAGAGATTTTCTTTTGGGGGTGCTGTGGGGTAGCTTGACGTTTCATAGAGGGTGCTCAAACATGTAGGGTTTCCCATTAAAGGTCCCATGTCATGCTTTTCTGGTTATTACCCGTCACCTTGTGTGTTATGTAGGTTTGTATGCATGTAAACGGTCTGCAGAGTCACAAACCCTCAAAGTACACCCTGTTGCGAGTAAAACTCTAACATAGAAAATTCCTCCCCAAAACGCCTCGTTGGAGATTTCTCAGTTTCTTTCTTTGCTCCACGGATGGGTCCGTTTGGTTCCGGGTACGAGCTGGCGTCAGCTCGTACCCGGAACCAAATGGACCCATCCGTGGAGCCGTTACTTTACGTCCGCGGAGCCGTTACGTTAAGCCTCTGCTGATTGGTCCAAATTGACCAATCCACGGACTTCCTCACACACACACTCAGTGCAGGCAGCTCTGCTGATTTCTCATCCCTGGCTGCAGGCTGATAACAGACAGTTGGGATCTCTCTGAAATTCTCTCTGCAGACCCATTCTCACAGCGTTTATCAACCTTTTTCTTACTCAATATCAAGCCACACTTATTGTTTTTACTTCGGCTGTGAGTTTGTGTGTGCTCAGGATGAGTTTGGCTGTGTTTCGCTGTGTATCGCTAAACAAGGAAACCACACCTCCACGGAGCTCAGCGCGATTCACAACGTCCCGACCAATCAGATAACACTGTGCACACTGTGCACAGGGAGGGGGGGGCAAGAGCTGCAACGAGCCGTTTAGTGGAGAGAGTGAATACTGCTGAATACACATACTTTACAGAGATGCTGTATGCGAAACCAATGTGAGTTTGGAAAAATGCACAGTATAAATCTATTTTAGTAGACCTCAACAATGGAATTATGATCAGTGGAAATGGCCATGACATGGGCCCTTTAAGGTACCGGGCGCTACAGTGGAATTTTCTACTGCAACACTCCCCACACGCACATACACAGTACACCCACGACTATTACAATGAAGGCTCGATAATCAGCTCACGGCATATAGGTGTAAGCAGGGTGTAGTGCTATTTTTATAAGTGGGGGGTGGACCTAACATCCTCTAGGGGGGTCCGGGGGCATGCTCCCCTGGGAAGATTTTTTGGTAACACTTTATTTTGACAGTCCATCTGTTGACACTCTATACGTCATCAGTTGACATTTAACAACACTGTTTCAACAGACAAGTAACATGTATTCAACTAACTGCCAGTAGAATACAAGGTTCATCTCAAAAAGTGTCTGTTGACTGTCAACATGTTTTTTTGGAACAGGTTATTAACCACTATTCAACCTTACTATCTGTAGATTGTGTCAGCATCTTCAAAATTGACAATCAACTACTCAAAATCAATATGTCAGTTGAAAGTCAACAGGGTCATGTCGACTATCTGTTGATAATCTGTTGAGAGTCAAGATGTCAACTAAAGATTACATTAAGCATTAGTTGACGATCAACAGATAAGCAACTAAAGTTTAGTTGACTATCTGTTGATCGTCAACTAATCTAGAGTTGACTATCAGCATACTTTTAGACCCCATTTACACGGGAACGTTTGTGTTTACGCACCGAATTCGTTTTCAAAAAAGTCTTCCGTTCACACGCATTCGGCTCATTTAACATGTCCGTTCACTAGAGACCACTGGAAACGTTGTAGTACATATGCCGGCCCTGTAAGTGGCGCTGTACTTCCGCACAAGACCGCTCGTAAGCGCTGGAGACGCTGTAGTACATATGCCGGGCCTGTAAGTGGCGTAGTAACTTCCGCCACAAAATACACCAAAAGCAGCGAAGAAGACCCCCGAGCATGGTTGCCATGGTTACCCTTCTGTTTATGCCCCGCGGTGGATTTAGCAACATGTATTTCATGTAATTCTCCATGTCCACTTGTTGCTGATGGTTGTGGTAGAGGAGCTGTAGATTTTGCACTAACATCTGATCTGTAGCATGGTCGAGCTGTAGATTTTGCACTAACATCTGTAGCATGGTCAGTAGCACTAGCAGTAGCTACTGACCATGCTACAGCAGTGAGCAGCAGAGGTGGGGCTATGGCTCATGGTTATCAGGAAAATGATCGTACACACGGAGCCGTTTGCCCCCCCAGAGCGTTCTGGTTGCAGATCTATCCACCTTGGGACCCGTTATCGTTTGCGGGGTCCGTTTCCACGTTTCCGTTACGGCCTTTGTGTGAACGAACGAGCTAAACGAAAGAGAAAAGTTGCGGATACACTGTTTGCATTATCGTGTAAACAGCACATGAGTAGGCATTCTCCACTAAGCGTTTGTAAGCATGTGTTAGGACTATCCAATTAAAGTGAAAAACTGTTGAGAACATTAGAAAGTCTATGACCTGTCAACAGGTGGAGGCGTCTGGCGCAGTGGATAGAGCCTTGGTGTTGGGATCAGGGGGTCACAGGTTCAAACCCCACTGCAATCAGCATGTCGTTGTGTCCCTGGGCAAGACACTTCACCCCGAATTGCTCCTGTGGGGATTGCCCACAGTATTGAGTATGTAAGTCGCTTTGGATAAAAGTGTCTAACAAGTAACATGTAATGTAACAGAACACATACATTCATCCACTAATTATATGCAACAGACATGGGAATAAAGGGAAATATTTGGCACAACTGATCACGAACACTGGATAACTGAAGTCAATACCAGGCTATAAAGCACAGTAAAACAAACACTATAGGCAGCATATCAGAGAAAGAAAGCTCTTTTATTTTAAGAATATACTACAAATATAGTAAAAGCACTGAACAGTTCTGAAATGGTCAAAATAAAGTTTGTCACATCTCCCAGCTGGTAGTCAATACCAGGCAAACCAACCACAACAACGTTCAACCCACATTCAGAATTTCCTGACAGAAAAGGGGATGAGCTGTTTGTTGCTTTTCATTTCAACTATCTTTTCTGCCAGTTCACCAACAATTTTTTTCTGACAAAGTTGGGCTAATTTCAAAAGTGTGTTTTTACCCTTGAACTGGTCTAGGACACTTTTATCCACCAGGAATACTTCTGCAATTGCTGCAGTGTCTTTCACAGCATTTCTGGAAACCCGAGCTTTCTTGAAAGCTTTGGTCATCCTGAAGCCTCTCTGCACCAGTTTAAGGACACGCCGATATCTTCTCACCACATCTGAGATGGAAGAAACTGAAAAATAAAGAATACATTAATGTCAATAAATGTTATGGCCCCCCAAGGATTGTTGTGGTGTGTGTTGTGCAGTGTCTTAGTTGTCTTAGGGGAAACACTGAGCTGCTATTTGAAAACCTTATTTTTGTAGATCACAGCACACTTGTAATGCACTGCAGAATTATTTTAGTTTTGTTTTTATTAAGTTTATGTGAGGTGGCTCACACAGATACTGGTATTGAAAAGAAGCTTTTATATTAAAGTCTGTACAGTCAGATCTTTGAAAGCACTTTCTAAATAAAAAAGGGAGTTCAGATTTATCTGACTGCTTGTATTAATTGATTAAAAAAAAATCAGCTATGTGCAGTAATATAGAAAATTGAGGATGCAATACAATGAGATGCATTGAGGATCGTGAATTTGAATCGTTGACAGGTGAATAGTATTCAAATCGAATCGTGAGGCCAGTGAAGATTCACACCACTAGTAAGCATGTGGTGTGTCTCTATTTTAGTTCATTCAACCTACACCCCAACCACGCCGGCACAATGAAGAGTACATTGGTGATAAGAGTGATGATGATTGGTCAATGGAATAGTGTGCACTATGCCCCAAACCCAGTATAAAGCACTAAGCTCACAATAATAACCTAAATACCTAATACCTAAATACATTCAGCAGGTGTCTTAGTTTATTATACCTCGCTCTCCTTTTCCTTTTGACCTCTTCGCCTTTTTGTTTTCCTTCTTCCTTCTCTTCTTGCCATTCTTCTTCTGCTTCTTTTTCTTCTTTCCCTCATCAGAAGAGTCAGAGGTAGAGCTTGAGCTGAAGTCAGAGCTTGAGTCAGTGCTGGAGTCGGTGCTGGAGTCGGTGCAGGAGTCGGTGCTGGAATCGGTGCTGGAATCGATGCTGGAGTCCAACGTCATGGCCTGCGGCTCCTCATCTCCAGTGGCCATTATCTCCAAGTTCCTATCTGTTGATGAATGATAAATGACAAACAGAAATAAACTTTAAAGGGGACCTATCATGCAAAATGCACTTTTGTACGTCTTTTATACATGAATATGTGTCCCCGGTGTGTCAGGGAACTCACCAAGTGTCAGAAAACACAACCCTCTCTCTTTTCCTCCGTACCCAAATCTCTAAAAACGGGGCTGCAACGGAGCTGATACAGACTGATACAGATTTGAAATTGTTCTGACGTCAGAAACGGGGAGCTCCGCCTATATGGGCAACTCTCCACCTATCAGGAGGAGACATGTTTTATATAGGTATGGCCCTACAATATATTATTCAAATATAGCATGATAGGTCCACTTTAAGTTTAGTCCCCACAAAGGATTCACTTAAAGCCCAGAGGTGTCTGCTTTTATCACAATATACAACATTACAGAATTACATTGGTGTGACTGAGCTTGAGCAACTGATAACCTAAGGTGGTTTGAGGTTGTACATGAAGTGCATACTAATTGATGCGTTGGAGGTTAGATTGGGTATGAAGAGACATTGCAGAAGTACAAATAATGTGCACAAAACTTTAGATGGGATGTCTTCTGTTTTATATATACAAAAAGGAGTTGTGTATGAGAAAATGCATCAGTCTGCTACTTTCAAACTGCATTGTGTAGAACTTTTTTATCACTATTAGTGTATTTCCATTAATTCCACCCAATTAGTGCTCATGTGGTCTAAGCCAATTCATCTTTAAATGGAGAGCCAATATGCTATGACAAGGCAGCAGTCAACAGCCTATAAACAAGTGAAGTTAGTTAAATTCCTAAAGGAATTCCTTAAAAATGACAGTTATAGCTGAAATATTGTAAATATTATGGCCCAAATAAGAGACTTGAATTCCCTGGGAATTTTTATTTTCTCTGTAAACATTTTTTAAATATTTTTGGTGAACATTTCAATAGTGTGATTTATAATGCAAAATACATTTTCAGTACTCTGCCTGAATATCAATACCAAACTACAAACCCCTCTGTAAAACACTGAGCAGAGACCTATAAATGTAGAAAGTACATCGGTCCAGGGAATACGGATGAAAAATAGCCTCTTGGCTAACTCTGGCACATTTACAGTAATGTTTATCAATGTGCACGGTCCCTGATAAATAAATGAATAAATAAAATAAAAAATAGATGACTAGGCAGCCATTTTTGTTTGCAATTCAAAAGATGCACATAAAGCAGCAGCCAGTAGGAGGCTATACAGTTGCCCCAAGCGCACTGACAGCACTTTTCTTTCAGTGAAAAACGCTATACGGACACACGCCCTTAGTGATCCTACACATTGTCCAGCAAAATATCTACATGCACTAAATGTACAAATGTAAGGCCAAATCAAAAATAGTTACTAGAAAAAATAATATTGAAAGGCTGGCAATAATATTCAATAAAAAAAAGCTGAAATACTGTTGTGGTATACTGCGCCAGAATTATTTTGAAGCCACACAGGTTCTGGAGAGCCCTAATGTAAAACTTTGCTCCACCTGTACAAACCTTGCTCTTGTATAGAGTTCTTGTCCTCAAGCTGCTGCTTGAGTATGCCATTTTTCTCCTCTAGCTCATCCACCCGAGACTGGAGCATCTCAGTGAAGTGGGTATGTCTGTAAAGGGGAGACTCGTGGGTACCCATAGAACCCATTTTCATACAGATATCTTGAAGTGAGAGGTCAAGGAACCCCTGTGGAAATTGCCATGTCAGTTTTTCCAAAGTTTTGAACGTTATTTAGCCCCATTGCCGACAAGCTAGCATCACATGGTTGGTACCATTGGATGCCATTAGGTCATCTACTTTCATATGATACCATCATTACCAGCTTCAAAACCGAGCCCGGTACAGCCGCTTAAAGACAGTAAAGTCGGCCGCGATTCTGCGGGTCTCATTAAGGAGAAGATTCAAACTAAGCATGTTAGCTAGCATTCTTTTGGACCTACCAAGGAACCTTCTATATGAACCGCTAGCCCTGCTGCTCCAGTAAGGATAACTTTAGTTGTTATATTAGCTTTTGCCTAAGACCGTGTCTATGGCTATAAGTCATTAGCTTTGCTGGTAGGTAGGGTTAACAATGTTAACCTTACCGATATGCATGTTAACTTAACATGCATATCAGTTATTTAACACTTAGCTAATAAAGTTAGTCGTAGTTTGTCAGGATAGTTCACATATCTAGAGTGTGAAGTTATCACACCCAACTTACCACTTTCGTGTATGGAATCGTCTCCTTCTAGTTCTACTGCCTCATTATTCCCTCTCTGTGCCTTTGCCCGGGTAAAATGCATGGGACCCACGGCACTGCTCCCGTTGCCAGGTGAGGGGCGGGGTACTGAATGCACCTGAGCAAAAATGCCATGTTGATGCTGAAAAGAAAAGTGAGATTGCAATATTGGTTCACATGCAAGTAATAAGGACTGCTTTCTAAAAAAAGACAATGTTACCTAGGGTGTGGCACTTACCATCTTGACGACCAAAAGATCTGAAATCCAACGACGAACAGAATTGCGCAGTAGACCAATCAGGCAGTAGAAGCGCTTGGTGAATATCATTTAGTCACGTGTCAACTCTGCCAACACTCAACCCCTGGTCCCGGGAGGTGTTTATATCTAAATCAAGCGTATCTCATAAGTTCTCCAGCCAATGAAATGAAAGTGCGCCAGTTTTCCATTTTTGGGATGTCTTGGTAGAACAGTCAGTTACTAGCTCGGTCCGCCGGCTATATGGCTTCACTGGAGAGAAAACTGTTGAGAACGGTTTATGTTAAAGAAACCAAAAAATCTACTTTAAAAATTAATAAAATGGTTGCAAACGATTGGCTTGTTGAAACGCAAATTTAAATGCAAAAACTGCCGGCACAAAATGAAGATGGTCTGCTCCCAGTCCAAGGACCATTACATCTAGTAAGAATAAAATGCTTGCAAACTAAAAGGCCCATATTTTGTTATGCAATCGGCTGCAGGTAGGAATAGGGCATTCTTCTGCTACATTGTTTGTTAATATTAAGTTAGCTTACCTAGAGGGCATGTTCAAACAGAACCATCGATTGCTATAGGAAGGAACCAGAAGGCCTGCATAAGAAATTCACAAATGTCTATGGCGGTACATTGTTTTCTTGGCACATTTTTGTTATTTTGGAACACACCTACAAGAAATATGCATAATATAGCACAAATGTCAATGGCCTTGTCAATTAACTTCAAGTGCTGTAATACCAAATATTACCATGTATGGATTGTGTATCCCATGGTGGAGGATGGACAAAAATGAAGATATCAAGTGTGAGGAGTAGGGATGGGTACCGAGCAAGCCCCCAGGAAGTGTGCCGGACTCTGAGGAAAATATTCGTTGTGGCCAAACGGCGGTACTACACTTCTGTATAGGTTGCTGGGCCCGGAAACACTTTTTCCCATTGACTAACATTGGGAAAGAGACGTCTGTAAATCGTTGGATAATTTTTTTTAAACTAAATAAACTACCCAGTATGAACATTTGTATAGCCCTTATTAAAAACATTCGGTCCTCAAGTTGTAAAATGTGCTAATAACGTTATTCTGAGAGTTATTTTCCTCTGCATTATGAACGCGGATCTAACCCACGGGACCACGCCGCCCGGCACGTTCATGTGACGTGTTCAGTACTACATGCGTTTTACCTTTACCCATGGATGCACAATAAGAACGGACCCATATCGCCTTACTGCCAGCCCACGGAGCTGTAATAATGGATATATTGCACGTTTGCTGTTATTCATCATTTGTAGAATATTATACTACATGGGCTGTATGATGTAAATCTTGTACCGTAAATGTTGTATTAAATAAAGTTAATATTACCGACGTAGATTAACGTCCCTGTAGCTTCTTATTGCACTTGCAATATACCATTAAAGGAGTTGAACGTAGCTGTTTGCTATTACTATATAATACCACGCAGGGATAAGCCAGAGCGTACAACCTTTGCATGTGGGCACAACACGTTTTGACCCAGTTTGATTCATTCGCTATACCATATGATATCGCCCGGGGAAGTCGTCATACTTATACATATATAAATAAAGATATATGCGTCAAAGCTCTAATCAAATTAACAGTTGTATTAATTGTATTAATTATAATTGTATATGTATATATATATATATATATAGCCTGTGTTGTATATTTATACACACAAATGAACAACCTTGTGTTTTTTCAAAAAACAAATGACAAGATGTATTGTAGTGTTTATTTATAGATTAAAAGGTAATATAATATTGATTACAATTATTCTATTAAAAAATCCACCAAACATGATCAACAGGAAAGCCCTATGAAGGCATGTTATGGTTTGAAAAAAAGTTGAGGATGGGGTCCAGACAGTTCAATCAGGAGAGACTTCATTTTGTTTAAAGAACATTTATTGACACATGTCATATGATCAATGTTAAGTCTTTGGCGATTAGACCCCGATCCTGAAATCGTATATCTAAATGGGGAAATGCAGCCACATGTCCACATCACTGAGGACCTGACATGACATATATATATATATATACACATGGTTGGTATTTAACAACAAGGGGTGTTATAGTCTGTGTTGTAGTGTGTGATATTGGTATTTATGGAAACATTTTACACCTTTCCTTCAAGTATTATACGTTTTAGTTACTTGTGGGGTACTTAACATGAATAATCAGTTACTATTCTTTTACTCCATCACATTTCAAAGAGAAATAGGCTATTGTTATTTTAACTCCACCACAGTAATCCATCATCAGCTTTACTTACTTAGGCGCATTAGGGCAGGGATATCTAGATACTTTCCAAGGTTTGACATAATGAATTGTGCTACTTTTAACATCAAGAAACTGTTCTCAGAACAGTTTTATGTGTTTTTTCCTATGCTTTCACATTAGGGGTGTAACGGTATCCGAATTCGTCCCGTACCGTCACGGTTCGGACGTCACGGTTCGGACGTCATGGTTCGATGCATGCAGTCACACGACGAATACGCCTTTTTTTTATGAGTGGGAAAAAAGTCTGTCATTCAGGGCAGTATCCACTACACTATATATAATCCAGGGGGCGGTATTGCGCCTAAAAGCTGTTTGCCAGCCGCCCTTAAACAACAAATGAAGAAGAAGAAGAAAACACAACAAAACGAACAAATTATTTGAGATACATTATGTTTTTTATTAATCGAACAACAGAAAAATAATCGTTAGATTAGTCGACTAATCGATAAAATAATCGCCCGATTAATCGTTTTCAAAATAATCGTTTCCCCCCAGCACTAGAGCCAGGACCCACCTGCTTCTTTTAAATCAGCTGTGTGGGAACATTTCGGGTTCCCTGTGGACTACAATTACGATGGAGTGCGAGTGGTGGATCGGACGAGGACGGTGTGCCTTTTGTAATATTTTCAAGACATCCTTTTTAGTTTTACAGCTTATTGAACCTTTTTGTTTGACATCAGCCATTATAGATAATATGGCCATCTGAGTGTGTGTGGTACTGTTTGTGGTTTGTTTTTAACAGTGTAATAAAGTTAATTATTCAAAATGTTAGAGTTTCTTATTTTTAAACTGAAACTTGCACTACTGTTCAAAATAAATAAAAAACAAACCTGGAATTATGCATTTGGGACTTTTTTTTGCTTTTCCTTGTTGTACCGAACCCATACCGAACCGTGACCCCCAAACCGAGGTACGTACCGAACCGTGAATTCTGTGAACCGTTACACCCCTATTTCAAATTGTACTCAAGTTTGGCTTCTTAATTTCCTGTAAATAGTAAATAGGACATCCTTGGCAGGGGAGCGGAGAGGGTGGATCACCATTGTAAAATTACAGTGGCATGATGACATCATAATGAAAAGTTTTTTTATTAAATAAAACCAGCATCCGGTGAAAATGGTGCCTTCCTATCACCAAGCATTCTCTCCAATAATAGTGCCATATTGATTATGTTAAGGAAGATGTTCATTATTTGGGCTTTTGTAAGTGTGTGAGGTGGTTTCCAACCCAAAGATAACAACAAATATGTCACTTATTCATACACAGGGGAAACACTTTGCACTCATTGGCATTTTATTGAATTTGTTTAACCTAAAGAGGGTTTATCTACGGAAGACTAATGCGCATGAGAAATCAATTTTTTCTGTGTTTCTTAATTAACAAGATTATTATCTCAGAATTCCAGGAAAAGTTATCATGGAAATAAATTCTGCTCTGTTTTTCTGAATTAACGAGATACCTCCAGCAAACTCTCTCTTTTTTTCATGAAAACTGTTCTCGGAAAACAGGGAAAACATTTTTTTCCTCAAGTGAATGCATTAGGCTTCTGTATTTATCTTATATATTAGTAAAATAAAACAGGAACAGGTGTTCCTAACTCAAAAATGACATACATAATGAATAAATAACTAAATATTCACACAAAGCCAGAGTCAAGACTAAATTGAATTGCATTGCAGTGTCACAAGATTTGGTAATTGTTTTCAATCAATTTCAGTCAAGATTTTCTGGTTCCTAATGTGGTCATAGTGACACAAATAAAAGCACAAATTCATGAACTGTCGAGGAGAAAAAAGATAACCTTAACTCAAACCTTGAGAAGATTAGCCCTTTCCAGCTAATCATTTTGTAAGCATGTTTACTGTGTTATAAGGAATTTAAAACAGATTTAGATGAAAAGGTAATTACACCTGACTAACAATAAATTGATTAAACATAAAGTCAAGAGATTATTTTGCAATACTGTTCACACTGTTTTTTGGTAGTATGGAAGAGGACGCTTTGGTAACACCTGGAAAAGAAAGAGATTGTGGGTGTTTGGTATACTCGAGATCAAAGCTGCAAGCAGACGTCCCATTCTTCGCCTTGTAAAGACAAGAAACAAGGAGACCCTTGTTCCCATCATCAAGAAGCATATCAAGCCTCAAAGTCTTGTTGTGAGTGATGAGTGGAGAGCATATGCCAGTCTTTCCCAGGAGGGCTACAGGCATGTCAGGGTCAACCACAGCCAGAATTATGTTGATCCACAAACAGGACTACATACTCAAAACATTGAGAGAGCATGGCAGACATGCAAGAGGGAAGTTTGGCGTATGCGGGGGAATCGTTCTGAGAAAACCTTAAAAAAACAGCTCTCCTTCATAGAGTGGATCTACTGGTTAGCAAGAACATATAAACATGGTGTACTTGGAAGACTTATCAAGGACATAAGGGATGGTAACCACAGATCAGTTTAGGACCTTTCTGTAGCCTAATTACTGTTGTTTACTGATGGAGCTGCACACCCTGGTAGTTGGCTGGGGGTTAGACCCACACATTGGGCCCAAAGGCTCTTTGCTGACGCCCATAAACGTCCTGAACACAGCAAAATAAAAGGAGAAGAGAAAATACAGGCAGAGGGCAGGGTCTCTGTAGATACAGACACCATCACACACTTGTAGTGGATCATATAAATATCTATACATTGTTTTTTAGGAAATTCCTACATATTATACCTTTAAAGGTTGACCTTGGCCTCAGGGTAGGTCAATAATGTAATGTTCTTCTGTTGGTCAAGTTTCGTTGTTTATTTTATTTATAGTTATTAAACTGTAAAAATCTGCAGTGCAGTGATTTATTTTCGTTTGCCTGGTATTGACTACCAGCTGGGAGATAATGTGTGACAAACTTTATTTTGAACATTTCAGAAGTGTTCAGATGTGCTTTTATTTTTTTTTCTATATTTGTAGTATATTCTTAAAGTAAAATAATAAGACTCCAGGAACTGATGGTCTGCCAGCTGAGTGGTATAAAACCTTTAAACAGGAATTAGCCCCGGTCCTCTTGAATTCTTTTAACTGGACAATTGGAAATAGTTCAATCCCACCATCATGGAATGAAGCAATTATTTCTGTTATCCCAAAGTAGGGCAAAAATAAAATGCTATGTAGCTCCTATAGGCCTATCTCAATCTTAAACCAAGACTATAAACTATACGCAGCCATCATGTCAAAGACAGCTCCTTGCTCGCCATGCTAGTTTGGTCGACACCTGTTGTATTCTTTATTTCTCCGCTGCCGTCGCTTTTTCCCCCCTCTTTCGACTTTCTACGACTTGCACCCCTCATTATAGGTCATTTTCCTGTTAAACGAAGTAGGTTTTCGGGTTTTGGTGGATGCTTCTATGTTCTTTGACCGGCAGAGTTAACAATCTATGTCGCCATCTTGGAAACACTCACCGGAAGTCATTCTCTTATTTTTTTATAACTATAATGATCATATAAACGTGTGCCTTGGAAATACCCACAGAGATAACTTAGACTAAAGTTAACTATCTAAACACTGAGAGTCCTTTACCTCACTGAGCTGATGTTATCTGACAGGAGAGGACTCTCCCTTCCCTCCCTCCCACACCAGCGATGAACCACTCACACAGAGTTCACTAGCAAGCGGTCCGAGACCACCTCTTTTAGGCGGACCAGAGACCGGTTGTTTAGTTCACGTCAGAGGTCTCGGACTGTGTTCACACCAACCCAAACAAACCGCACCAAGCGGCTAAACGCACCAGGGTTAGATTCAAACGGACTAAACAAGGCTGGTGTGAATGCGACCTTAGTCACTAATGGCGCATTTCCACTGCAGGGCCTCGCACGGCTTAGTACGGTATAGTTAGGCCTTGGTAGGCCAGGCTCACTTTCTGCTGCGTTTCCATTACAGTTTAGGAACTGGGGTAGCAACTATAGTAACGCAGTGTAGGCGGAGCTTCAATGCGAAACACAAAACCAACATCAGCCGTTAGCTGTTAGCCCTCAGAGCTCACAGCTCCTCATATCTGTTCAGAAACTAGACAAAAGTTAAACAAGTACAAACCACAGACTGTCTGTGTCATGGTGAATACAGTCGCTGGTTTATTTATGTCTGTAGGCCGTTGTTGTGAGTGTGGACGGTCGGAGCATATACTGTGTTAGCTTAGCCGATCTCCATTCAGAAAACACGCATTTTAAAAGGTTTTTCGCCTGCCGTCTGTCTGCAGACTTGTCAAGCATTAATTCATGGTTTTTACTAACCGGTATCAGTATGTTGTTACTTCGGCATCATTTTGAAACGTGTATTACAATTAAATCACGGTAAAATATGTTCATTTTGTCGTAGTTGCCAGCGATTCTTTCACTAGTTAAGCATACTCAGCCCGGTTGTTGGCCCGGAAAAAACCTCGATTTTGGAGAGCCAGAAAACTGTGAAAAAGTACCCGCTAGCCGGAACTACGCCTAGTGGAAACGCAACCAAAAACGGGCCGGGCACGGCACGCTTAAACCGCGCTCTAGTGGAAATGCGCCATTAATGACCTAAAACAGCCTTGTTGTTATTTCTGTTTTTTTTAATTTATTATTACACATTTTTTATTTATATAAATTCTATTTTGGGATAGCCCAAAACCTCAGGAACTGAGCTGGCCCAACTACAACTTCTGTGTCAGTCCGTGACATCATTGGGCCCAAAAATACTTTTTCCCATTGACTTACATTGGGAAAGAGACATCTGTAAATCAACTTTCCAGTAACGAACACTTGAATAGCCCTTATTCAAATCATTAGATCCTAAAAGTTGTAAAATGTGCTTAAAGCCAAAATATTTTTCCTCAGCCGGCTTTGTTTTTGTCTCTTAAAAAAGTAGTTATTTGTAAATAATGGATTTACAAAAGAATCTGCAATTTTTGTATCCGTTTGAATCATAATGACGGGTGAAAATGTGCTTCCCACACAGAGAATACTTTTGATTATTATATCATGATCATATGATATTGACCTTGTCATGAACATTGATGCTAAACATATTATTGTAAAAAGCAATTAGGGGTGGGTAATGCTTAATATTTACAGTATAAAACCTTACAGTATTACAAAATGATCATGATCATGATCATGATCATGATCATGATCACACACACACACACACACACACACACACACACACACACACACACACACACACACACACACACACACACACAAAGAAGTGCTTAATACATCTGAATGCTCTATGTGCTCCCTGTCCCTGTCCATAAGACCTCTCTGCGTTCTGACAGTAAAGCCTGAGACTCGTGAGTGTGTGAGAGTGTGTGACGTACATGTGTAAGCAGCACCTCAGCCATCAGGGATAGGATTGTGCTTGCGATTAAACCACTACAATAGAGAGGCAATAAGAACAGGATTGTTGGTTTGCAACTCTGCAACATGCATACAACACACTGAGTTTAAAGCTACGGCACTTTCTCTCCCTCTCTCTCTGTGTGTGTGCTGCCTTGACATGAATATGCTGACACAACATGCTGTCAACATTCCAGCATGAGCTAGAACAAAAAGGGTGCAGCATGTGGTGTACATCTGACATATCATGTACAATCTTAGCAAGCATGAAAACACATGTAGGAAGAATAGGAGGGTTACACACAGTATAATAGGTTTGAATACATATACATAGAAGGTTTCTAATTTCTCTAATTTCCCCTCCTCGACTCCTCGACTCCTCGGTCCTCCGGTAGTGACCCGGAAATGGATTTCAGTGCACCATGTTGAAGGACATCTCATTTCTTTAAATGCACATCGAGGACCGAGGATCGAGCATCGAGGAGGTTCTCTGGAGGAGCTATAACCGAGGATACACTGATGGGTCCTCCGTGGATCCTCCGGGGATGTATTTCCGGCAACAGTGATGTTTAAAAGAGTCGTGACGCACGGCCGGACTGATCTCAGCCAATGACAGCTCTGCATGCATCCCCTGGATATTATTTTATGTTCTGCTTGAATCGCGACGCGATGTTTACAGTGAAAACAGCTGTGAGGTCCGTGCAGAAAGCAGAGCAGTGTGCAGGCCCTGGCCAACTTGGGGCCCCAAGAGACATCGTGAGATGAGGCCCCCCCCCCCCCCCCGGCAGGAGTTAAAAAAAAATGTTGGGAACAAAGTACTTTGAAAATATAATTCCTGTTTATTAATATTATCAACAGTTACTTTTTTATACAGTGAGGTAGTAAATGTGCATGTATGTCGTTCTATGTGCATTTACAGGTGAATACATCTGCATTTCCTGGATGCAAAGTCATCAACAAGGTCATCGTATGAAAGCTGCTGTGCCAACTGTGCGTTGATGCTTATGATAGCCAGGCCACTTAAGCGTTCTTGTGCCATTGACGACCAGAGGTACGTCTTCATAAGCTTCAGAGCAGAGTCAACAACAGTGTTAAAAAATGTCACCTCAAGCTTCTTCAAAGCATCACTGAAGGGCTCATCTGCAGCTTCATACCCAAACTGTCTTTTTGTACTCCTCAGCCTCTTCACCTTAAGTTCTGGCTCTATGTTGAGGAGCTCACAGATTTCCTTGGCAGTTGACTGAGCATCAGTAAACCCGGACTGTCTGTACACTGCAAGAGAGGATTTTGCAGTGTCAATGAGTCTGACAGCAATGTCATGTTGCATTGAACTGGACTGCAGCAGCTTATTCACCTGGTTTATGGTGGTGAGAATGTCAAACCATACCACTGTGTGCATATCAAAAACCTGTATGAAGCCACTTCTTCTGCCAGAGCCTGAGCTTCTACTTTGGCAATTGGGTCATTCACAGTTTGCCTTGCTTCAAGGAGAGCTTCTCTGATTTCTTTTGTCTGATGTCTGACAGCGGCAATACTCTGAAGTCTGCTCTCCCATCTCACATCACTCCAGGACTTCAGTGTCACATTGACATGTTTGTTCAAGATGCTCCATCGCTGTGTGGCTCCTGAAAAGAAATTGAACAGCTTCTGCACATATCCAAAATAGCCTACAGCATCCTTAGATGACTTGGCTGAATCTGCTATGACGAGATTCATCGTATGGGCTCCACAAGGTACAAACAGGGCTCTTGGGTTTTTGTTGAGCAGTCTGGCTTGAACGCCTTGGTTCTTCCCTTTCATGTTTTCCCCATTGTCGTAGGCCTGTCCTCTGCAATTGTCAAATGGAATCTGCAGCTCTACAAGTTTATCCAGTATCACATTTGACAGGTTCAGACCAGTAGTTTCCTCCACAACCACAAATCCAAGGAAGTACTCCTTAACCTCCGGCTTGGGTTCGAGTGCCACAATGCGCAGTACGATGGACATCTGTTCCTTATGACTCACATCTGGGGTGCAGTCGAGGATAATGGAATAATATTTGGCCTCTTGCACACAGAAGACAATAGTTTCCTGGACTCTGTCACCAATTATCTTAATCAGTTCGTTTTGGATTCTCGGTCTAAGATAGTGAGTGCGGGTGTTCTCATCTTTTATTTTTGAAAGGTGATTTTCCATCACAGGATCAAATTTAGCCAGCAGCTCAACCTCTTTTAAAAAGTTTCCATTATCTAGCTCATAAAGCTGTAGTGAAGAGCCCCTGAAAGCCAGATTTCTAGAGGCAAGTGACAGTGTGATGCCAATGAGACGTGTGATGACGTCTCGCCATCTTCTCCTCTCTCTCTCTAGCAGAGTCAGCTCCTGCTGGTCAATTGTCTTGCTCTTTCTAAGACGTGTCTCAAGTTCCTACTTTGTGTGTTGTGGATTGTTGTCATGACTCTTGAGAGCAGCGCTAATATTTGGCCAATCACTAAAGCCCTCTGTAGTCAGCTTTACGTCTTTGGCACTAAAAAGCTTGCAAGCAAAACAAAAGACAGAGTTGTTCTGCTTTGAATATACAAGCCAACTTCTTTTCACCTTGTCTCCATTTGCAAGTGAACAATAGGACAGACCACGGTGAAAGCCTCTTCCATCGTTTTTAGGGTAACTTAAATTTGACCCAACTTTAAAAGGCCCACGGCGCACAAATTCTACCCGTTCAGTGTCTGAGAAGTGTGCTTGCCAAAGAGCAGGATCAACTGGTTGTGCTGCACTAGTGATGGTGCTTGATACCTCACTAATTGATGGATCTTGTAATGTGCTGGGTGCTGCTGCGTCTGCAACTGTTGAGCCGCTGGTTGACGTGCCTGGCAGAGTGTTGGTGGGTGCTGCTGGGTCTGTACCAGAGCCGCTGGTTGATGGGCCTGGCAGAGTGTTGGTGGGTGCTGCTGGGTCTGTACCAGAGCCGCTGGTTGACGGGCCTGGCAGAGTGTTGGGTGCTGCTGGGTCTGTACCAGAACCGCTGGTTGACGGGCCTGGCAGAGTCTTGGGTGCTGCTGGGTCTGTACCAGAGCCGCTGGTTGACGGGCCTGGCAGAGTGTTGGGTGCTGCTGGGTCTGTACCAGAGCCGCTGGTTGACGAGCCTGGCAGAGTCTTGGGTGCTGCTGGGTCTGTACCAGAACCGCTGGTTGACGGGCCTGGCAGAGTGTTGGGTGCTGCTGGGTCTGTACCAGAGCTGCTGGTTGACGGGCCTGGCAGAGTCTTGGGTGCTGCTGGGTCTGTACCAGAACCGCTGGTTGACGAATGAATATAGTGAAAATACTAGCCTCAAAAAGATTACAATATAATTAATGCAAATAAACTACTTCTACTAATAATAATAATAATAATAATCAATTCAATAATATAAATACTATATTATTTTATTATAATATAGTTATAATATAGTCAATACAACACATGCTTATTACATGCTCAAAAACTGATATTTCTTAAATCTGTATTCAAATGTAGTTCCCTCTGTCAGCAATGTATCAACAACTACACACACATTTCTATCAGTATTTCCCTGTGTTGTAGTTGACATGATGATGACTGTTAGGAGTTAAGGGGAGAGGCTGAGCATCACCATGAAATGTGCAAATTGACATAAAAATAAATAAAAGGGGAAAAAATGCTCCATGTTTTTTAGGCTGTAAACTTTAACTGTTATGTAAGCCAACTAGACAGACAGTTTATTTGCTTGGTGCGCGGAGAACTGCGCACAAGCCGAGCTCATAAGGAGAGGCCCCCTGCGCGAGGCCCCCTGCGCAATGTGAGGCCCCATGCAGCCTGCATGATCGGCCTGTAGGGAGGGACGGCCCTGGCAGTGTGTATAATCTATCACTCAGTATAACAGGCCTACATTACTCTCTTTGTTTGTATGCTTTAGTTTAGTAGATATCTACAAACAAAGAGTCGATATTTTTCTAAAACCATTTAGTGCTTCACATAATAAAATACACAACGGCTGTATGCTGATATATATTATATGCTTTAGGAGCTGTAGGTGCATGTGATACAGTGTGTAGGTGCGTGTGGTACATTGTGCAGGTGCATGTTGTACAGTGTGTGTGTGTGTGTGTGTGAGTGTGTGCGTAGATGCGGCAGACAGACAGGTCTCACTTGGTTTGGTGTCCTCTGCTTACTTTTAATACTTGTAAATACAACTTTTGGCCCGTAATTTCATTTCCCCATTGTAGCGACCAGTTACGACCCTGGGTCGTTAGGTCATTTGTGTGTAGATATTTTTCCCTCCTCCTGTGAGTGTGTGAGTGAGCAAGCAGGTGGTGCCCGTTAGCTGATTAGCTACCTTCTGCATGCTGATTGGTCCACCTGAAGAAGAGGGGAGCATTTAAGCTGCAGCCAAGCAGTCCCTCTTCCCTCTCTCTGACTCGACTTCTCCTACTCCCAACACTGTTGCGTATTTATATCTGTTCTGTTGTGCAGTGGGTGTACTTATACCGTACACCGGTCCTCTTGTATATTGTGAAACCGTAGAAAGGTAAACTAATTTAACCTGTCTTGTAAGACACGCTTTGATTTTCCCAGGAGTGCGAAACCCTTTTTCTTTTGTTTAATTCTCGTTTTCACGTCAGGGTAGGTAAGAAGCCTGTACGTTTGTTTTCTTATTTGTTAGGCAAGAGTTATGTGTGCCAAGATTTGTTTGTTTATGTGGGTTGTTTCGCCTCCTTGTTAAAAAACTAGGTAATTAAAATGACCTAGTCTAGATCTGGGCGTAACACGACCAGAGAGGGGGGGGGATATCCAGTCTCTGATAGTGTTACGTTATTATGAGAGTGCTCTCATACTTGTTTGATTCTGAAATTGTATATATTTATGTAAATATATATGTGTATATATCCGCATCTGTAGCTTGTTATTGTCTCATTATACCGCACTGTGAATGAATTAAAAGTCAATATATAAGTCGTCATGAACACATCTGTCCATCAGACAGAGGGCTGCTGTGCCTCCTGTCATCATTAATGGACGTCTCTTTAAAATGACCGCTCAGAGGAGAGGATTTCTCATTTCTCTAACCGCCTGCTGCTTCCCCTCCTCTCTCCTCGGTTCCCCTCCTCGAATCCTCCACTCGCATCTCCTGTGGGCGGGACTAAGACACCCATTCGGCGGTTCAAATTATACTTTGACCGGCGACCCTTTGGTTCCCAACCAAAGTCCCTCAGTCTGAGCCACTGCCGTCCCATGTAGACTGGGAGTATTGGTCCGGCTCAGTCAGTAGGGGCTTGGACTAGGAGCCATAGGGTCTACGGTTCAAGTCCCAGAACAGACCTAAATATGGAGTGTGGACTGTTACTTGGAGAGGCACCGGACTGATTTTATTCAGCGATGAGTTCAGATTTGGCCTACGGCACTTGGATCGTAGGGTCACAGTGTGGAGAAGACGCAGAGAACGCTTTGTGAATTGCTGCACCGATAGAGTAGGAGTGGAGAGGATGGAATGGCCAGCCTGCTAGTGATGGGAATTACGGCTCTTTGAAGGGAGCCGGATCTTATGGCTCCGTTCCTTTCCGAGAGCCGTTCAAAAGAGCCGTTCAAAAGAGCCGTTTTTACTAGGTTTATCTGCGAAATAATCACCAGGATAATGATTGACTTCTTCCACATGCTACTGAGGCTGCTTGTTAAATAAATAAATTGTTGCCAATATGTCTTTTTGCATCAGACTTTAATTATCCAATCTACCAAACAAGAGTCAACAGAAAAAAGCTGTTTGGCATTTGCAGAGGAGATTTCTCACATTTTTCATGGGCGCACCCCACATACTCAGGTCTCTGCTGCTCATCCCACAAATCCATGTTCTTCACAAATGTGGCACCATTTGAAAGGTAAGAAAAAAGGCCTTCCAACGGTATAAGATTTATTGCCAAAAAGCATTGATACAACAAAGAAATAATCTACCAAACACAAATATCCTTACTTTTTGTGTTAAGTTTATATACAGTATATATATATATATATATATATATATATATATATATAATATATATATATATATAATATATATATATATAATATATATATATATATACAGGGCTCTCAAGTTTTGAACAGAGTTCAGAGTGAGATTTTGGCAGCGGCGGGGCTTTGGGTGGGGACGGTGGTCTTATCTGATAAATGACACAAATTCATACAAATAAAAACATATTTATTTCATTCTTAGTGAGTGAGTGAGTGAGTGTGTGTGTGTGTGTGTGTGTGAGAGATCAGTGTTTTTTGTTGTAGGTGTTGGTGGCAGTCTTTGAGGCCTTCAGCACTGGGGTTGGTGGCTCCCATCTGAAACAGTTTGGTTCCAGGCCTGCCATCTTCACTGTCATGATGGAGGACAGTGTTCCATCTAGGGCCAAGCTGTTCCTAGTTTTTGTCTTGTTCAGTCCAACCATCGAGAAAACCCTCTCCGCGTCGGCATTAGAGTGAGGGAGCACTAGAACAAGTTGAGCTATTTTAGTGAGCCTCCCAAACCGGCTCAAACCGGTCACCTTTAAAAAAAGGAACCAAGAGCCTCTATTACTCAAATGCTTTGCTTTTGATTTCAATTGATTATGTGTATGTCATGTGGTGCCAAATATTTCTTACCTTGCAGTTGATTGAGGACATACTCCCCCAAAACTCCTCAACATTAAAGGTGGTGGGATCTTGGGGCATGGGGATATCCAGCCGCTGATATTACAGGAACTCCTCACACACCTTGTCCTGCTCCTCCGGCCCATGGAAAGGTAGTAGTTCCTGAAATCTAAAAAGAGCACCATGTGTAAAGAACTGATTAATGTATTCAATCAAAGTATTGAATGTGTTGAAATCCTGGAAAATGTGGAAACCCTTACCTGTCTATAAAGTATAGGGCATCTTCCACCCCACACTCAGTCCTCTGCTGCACATCCACACATCTTGTATGCCTCAGAAGAGCCTCCTTCAGAGGGAGTTTATTGATGCCATACTCCACAGCCCTGACCAGAAATGCCAGTGCTGCCTGTTGGAATAGCTGCACCTCCTGAGGTGTGATGTCTCCAGCCTCAAGGAGCCGGCTGAGGGTAGCTCTGGTGGTGAAGCCAACATTTAGTTTTTCTCCTACCAGACAGAGAACAGAAAGAGATAGAGAAGCAAATTAAGTCCAGGTAGTTTCAACAATATGCATCAGGTAGAGACAGGGATTTCACTTGGCAATTTAACTCAAAACTAGACAAACAGTCAGTGTATAGATTCAGTCTGTCTAGTTTTGAGCACTATGTGCACAATAAGTGCAAGTGGTTGAAGGTATTCCTCTATGTAAGCATACAATTTTACCCATAAACTACACAAGCATGGTATGCCTACACACATTTATGCTTTTTAACAGCCATAACAGAGATATCACCCAACTCGCCCAATAACAACAATCTTCCCAAAAAGTATATGAGGTCAATGAGAATACAGGTGTATCTCCTTATATGAAACTTTTACCTGGCAGTTGGTTTAGTGGGTCCTTGTAGAGGATGTCATGGACTTGTCGGCCCTGTAGTGCTGACGGCTTCATGAACCTCGCACACAGTTTCTTGATGAACTTTGTCATCTGCAAATTTGTAGTTCATAAAACATTTCCATGTATTACTTGAAAAAGGACATATCAGCCAATTCAAGCAGACATACTGTATTTGGCAGCAGGATGGCCTAACCCTTGCATTTTACCTCTCCGTGGAGCTGAAAGATGGAAGACCTTTCTCTCTGGAGGAGGAGGTTCAGTATGGTGAACACTGGCAGCGTCGCTTGATAGAAGAGTAGGTAGACTTCAGTCAGGGGTTGGAAAATGCATCCACCAGCCTTCTAAATCTTGGTTGTTTCTCATCTGTAAATAAACACAGTCAGTGCTTAAAAGTACACATTTAGTCTGGTGTAATGCACCTGTATTACTGTCAATGAAACAAACAACATACTTAAAGACTTAAAATAGCTGGTAAGTGGCCCATACTGTCGCAGAATTCGTGTGATGCACCTCTCCAGGCTTAACCATCGCACTGAAATGTGCAGCAGCATTTCCATGTACTCGCTCTCATGGAATTCACAAAATTCTGGAAAATATAAAACATAACATCAACAGTAAACAAATTAAAAATGTCATGTGCATTTTGTTGTATAACAGTAGAGCTGGTTGAATCACAAACCTGCCAGGTAACCTTTACGGTTGGTGCTTCCTTTAAACCAGTACCCAACATCCACGGTCAGATCCTCTGGATCAAATCCGGATATCTGCAATACATGAATTCAAGTATCTATTGCAACACTATCAGCAAACTGTTTTACATGGCATTGGGCTTAACGGATTGGTAGTGTACATGTTTGAACTTACTTCCATAAACTTCTGCCCCGCATGTTTGGCAGTGTTGTGGATGATATGACAGGGGCATCCATGGATGTAAATACTGTCATTTTCTTTCAACATTCTGGCTGAGATTGAATTTCTGGCACCTGTATTTACAGGGGCATTGTCAATAGAGAGACCTACACAATTTCTCCAAGGGATGTCATTTTCCTGCAAGGTGTCATTAATTTTTGTGTAAAATCACTTCAGCGGTGCCACAGCTCCGCCCACTGGTGGTGCACATATCAAGGAACCTGTGCACAACTTTGTTGGTGTCAAAAATTCTGACAGTGAGAGGATTCATCTTCTCTAGACCTGTAACAATAAGGACCATAATGGATAAAAAATAAGTACTAATTACTGATAGAAGTTGTTAAGCACATACCAGTATCATTCGAGCCATCTGTGACGAGTGTGAAGGGATTCTCTCTCATCTTCATCACCAGTTCCTTCTTAAATTGAGGTGCCACTGCTTCATTTATGATGCACGTTGTGGTTTGTGCTTGCGCTCTTAAAGCCCTGAGCTGTAGGGGAGTCTCTAAAACATTCTTTGTACAAGGGGCTGAAATGGTCAGCAACGGCAAAGGGAACATTGTGCTGCACCATTGCAACAGCAACCTTCACCTCAGCCCTCCTGGTCTGCAACAGAAACAACTGATTACATACCTCATGACCTTAAATACGTTTTCAAGGTAATATGACCATCAATTTGAAGAGAAATGTAATTCATCAAACATTGCCGACAGCTTTTTAGTTTTCCTGTGCTACACTGTACTGTATGTACCTTGGCCTCTTGTACACTCATGCCTCCAACAGAAGTTTCTGGCACGTAGAACTGTGCAATACTGCTGACTGAGTTTAGAGGCTGTTCTTTGGCCCGATGTCCCTTGCCTTCCACATGCCTGCTTATGTCCCTCACGCCTTGATGAGCACAGGAGTTCTCTTGTCTGCACACTGAGCACCAGTAGAAGGAGCTGGTGGTTCCCATTGTGATGAATGGCCATCGAGTTGACCACTCCTTCTTAAAGGAACACCTATATGTGGCTGCTCCACATAATCCTCTCCTTTTCTCTGTTTCCAATGGGTTCTCCCCAGTCTCCTCCACTGCCTCCTCTACCTCCTCCACAGTCTCCTCTACTGCCTCCTCTACAGTGTCCTCTGACCTGGCCACCTTTTTAGGGAGCTGATTGTTTTGAAAGCATGAAAGAATGCTTAGTTGCCTCTTTCCTGACATCTTTGAAAGACAAATGCAATAATTATTAATATGCTTTGTTTTCTGATAAAATATACACACACTCACGCCAGGGATGGAATTTAATGAACACCAACCACCAGCCAAATGCTGGTAAAACATAACAGTGGCTGGTAGATTTTAAATACATAATACAAATGTACCATTGGTTTACTACTGAATGGCTGGTAGATTTTCCCCAGTGGCTGGTAAATGTTCATGTGTTGTGTAAATATTCAAATGTTTTGAAAAATTAATTTCCAGCCCTGGCGCGCGCGCACACACCGGGAAAATAGGAGACACAGGGACAGTCCAACAAGGGAGCGAATAGCCTTGGTGCTTACTACAATAACAATAACAACAATGATAATAATAAATAACAATAATAATCATTATAATAAGTTAGTGTAGGCGCAAAATTCCGAAGAAAACAAGCGTCAGAATAGCTGCTGAAATTAGCTAGCAGGGATTCAACCGGCTAGCAAGGCTAGTTCATGCATACTCTAGTCTAGTCAGTCAAACTGTTAGCTAACATAAAAGCTCCCTGGACATATATTCCATAACAACGGAAATCAATGATGAGATGACTTACTGTACTGAAAATATGGTCTTCTCCCACGTCGAGCAGTCTGTAGCCACGCAAAATGTCAGTGAGTGACTATGTGACAGCCATCCTCTTTGGTTACTCTATTTCAGCGAGCGTCTTAATCATTGGAATGGAATCAGAATGTAAAGTTGTAGCGGAATGTCTAAATCCTACCCGGATACAGCCATGTTATTTTCTAATTGGCTGTTCGACAGCTTACATTCTTTTGATTGGTTGATGCGTGGCTACAGTGATTCTGTACTAGTTTGTTTACAAAATCGCGGCGCAACTTAGTGGGCGGTACCCTGGGAAGAAATCTCTGCGTGAGAAATACAAGGTGTGGCGTGTGAGCGTGTGAATGGAGTGAAATGCGTGTGTCTCACGCCAAATGCGTGAGACTTGAGAGCCTTGTATTATATTTTTTTTTTTTTTTGGAGGAGCCACACTGTAGCATTGCATGTGACCGCCTTTGAGTCTTTGAATTTTCAATGTAGTTCTTTTGTGGTAGCCTTGGAAAGGTATCTTCTGTACCACCATGGTACAACAAATGTTTGGGTGGAAGAGAAAAGTTGAGGGGGTCAGACAGAAGCAGCAGTAAGGAGAGGAGCCATGAATGTTAAAGATAGAGGAGGTGGGAGTAGGAGGAACAGTAACACTAACGCTCTGAAGGAGCACTGACGGAGGGGCATTTGCTTGGGTGTTGAGTTCAAATTTCAACTATATTGCTGGCTCTACCTTTCAGTGTCTTTCTCTTCATAATAGGAGAACCTTGCCATGTCATAAACCCACTTTCAACTCATCAGCTAACGGAGGGTGTTCCTTTTCAAATAAACTCCCGCGCTTGGTCAAAGTAAAAATCTAAAATAAAAAAAAGTATTTAATTGCTACATTTTAAACATCACAGTCCCCTTTCTCAACCCTTATAGTTTTATAATTAATGAATCAAAACTAACACGTTAATTTGAAAGCTCAATATTATATATTTCACTTCCAACCTTTCACTAAGTCCAGCTCCATATCTCATCCATCCAGATATTTAGAATATCTCTTCACCACAGAAGGGACTCCATCAGAGGATAATGCTTTACAGCTCACTACCAGTCTAAAATGAATAGGTCAGGCTGGGGTCTGACCACGAACACTCGTAGCTCTTCAACTGTCTCACTGTGCACTGAAGCTCAGCACAAGTTCAAGCAGGAACACTGGCTCTACATTAATTCACTCCGCAGCTGCATATAATCAGCTTATTAACCAATTACATTTCACCACAATCTCCAGCAGCCAATCATTGTGCTGAAGTCAAACTTTAAACAGTTCTCCTCTCTCCTGCAGTCAGCTGTGATTTCAGGTGCTCATGCTGCGGCCCGACTCCCCCACCTTCATCACATCCAGCGCCAGGAGAGCTGCACTTCCACCTTAAGATATACAATATCATGATTGGTGTTTAATCGCCAAAGAATATGAACATTCTATCATATTGCGCATGTGTCAATAAATGTTCTTTAAACTAAAAAAGTATTACTATTATTACTGATTTAAATGTATTGAATTACTCTTCGTCTCTCCTGGTTGAAATATCAAAGTGTTCAGTTCCATCTTGTTTGTCCTCTAAACAAGAGTCTCCGCTCACATTTCAATTTCCTGCTAAACTTTTCTTTCCGACACAGCTGGGCTCAGCATGTAGTGTGAGAATATTGAGTCATTCAAAACACCTGCACCGCACTCAAAATATTCAGCACGTGTGAGGATATCTGCATAGGAACTAAATCCCCTCCATTGTCCTTGTGAGCCGTCTTGAGAATATGTGAATATCTTAGCTTTAACCGACCTGCCTTTGGAAGGAAGGCAATTACCGTGGGATTTCATGTACACCACAGCTCAGGATTTCAAAAGCCTTGTATCAGGACGGTGCGACCCCACCCTCCATTGTGGCTCCTTAGGAGGTATCCGCCGTCTCCAGCTGGGATGAACTAACTCTAGACCTGGGAGGTAAATGTAATTTCTGAAGATCACAGGCTTTTATGATAATCACAGCCATTCCAGCACCGGACTGTGAGAGATTTCAAGAGACAGGATTACCAGGGTTTGGTGACTTAATTTAAAAAAAAAAAAAATATATGAAAGATTAATTTAGGGGTACACGGGAAGACAGCAGAGAAAACAATGTCTATGCTAATTTTACTCGACCCCTATTTGTAAAGATGACCCGGCCCATACATTCCACTTGGTGTTTCGAAAATGTTCTGCACAAAATTATATTCTATTATATATACTATTGTTCTTCTACAATTCTAAGATTTTTCTAATTTAATAATACATAGTCAATTAGAATTACATTTAAGTTATATTGCAATAAAGCCAGATCTATGTAGTATATCAAATGTTCTGTTGGTTAAATGAATTTAACCAACTAATTATACAGTTCTTGAACACATAAATGTAGATAAATGAATACAGATCTCAAAGAGCGGTGGTGATTGGCCTCTCCATTGCTTTTATTTAACTAATACTGCAATCTATTCTAATTATTATTTCGTTTTTTGTTTTAAGTCAGAGCTTTTCATTAGTCTGAAACAGTCTTGTTTGTCAGTGTAGGTGAGGACATTAGGAAATATAATAACTTGCATGTCTCAGAGTATCTCCCTTAGTGTTTGCCTGTAAAAAGAAAATAGTCAAATAGTATTTAGTTAACAGATAATAGATGTTAACTAATCTGTCATTTTTTCCAATTAATTTACCTGATTATTCCTTTCTGAATTTATGAAGTCATCATGGCATCAATAGCCAGCACTAGCACCCCGCCGCTTGCATGTCCAGAAGTGTCAGGTACAGCTAGCCGTGACACACCGTTCTCTTTGGCATTAAAAGGAAAACTGAACGAAGAAAAAAAACGTAGGAGTTTCACAGAGTGTCAGGGATGAGGGAGATCAGGACCCAAATGCAAATTGAGGAGAAGCGGGTTTCAAACAAAAAGCGAGCTTTAATTAACAAAAGCTGTTGACATGGAAAAAACAAGATAAAACCATAAATCCAAAAAAAAGTAGCACAAGGAAAATCCTCGATGAAAAACCCACAGGGACCAACACGGAGGGTGACAGGAAAAACGGGAACAAACTTACAGAAGGGAACAGGCAGGTAACACGGACAAGGAAGACGAGCAGGTAACTTGGACTTAAAAAACAGGAAGGTATCATGGACGAGAGAAAAGAGACGAACAAGTAACGTGGACTAGCAAAGACGAAGAACAGACATGGAGCACAGGGGAAGACAAGACTAAATACACAGAAGGGTAATCACAGGACAAGACACAGCTGGGCAGGGGAGGCCCAAACACAAGGGCAACAGGTGAACACAATCAGACAACACAGTCTCACTCCCTGATCGTCCAAGAGCGACGCTTGGTCAGGGTCCTTTGTCTAATTGACGAGATCCTTCGATCCCTCGTCAATTAGACAACAGTTTTTCACTAAATTACGACTTATTGCTTAAGGAGGTGGGGAGGGACCTGGACAGATGGATGCAGTTGCCTTTCTCCCTGATTGGTCGTGTGAATTGCATTAAGATGACTGTCCTACGTAAATTCCTTTACTTATTTCAAACCCTTCCCATATTTGTACATAATAATTTTTTCAAGAAATTGGAGAGAATGATATCTGCATTTATCTGGAAGAAAAAGGTTCCTAGAATTAAGATCAAAACTCTTTACAACACATACCAGTGTGGTAACCGTGACTGAGGTTACCATATGTAAAGCTAGTCTCTGACAACGCCACCTCCTGCTAAGGGGCAGGAGGAACCCGTGGACCCTAAATGTAAGTCGTGGACCGATTTTAAAGCTTCCCTTAATAGGTTCAATTATGACAGAGGCATGAATTCCAAAAATATAATGCAGCTTTATTTAACAAGTGTTGGAAACAGTTTAAAATGTCAATTCATGTAAAGTTTTAAAAAGGCAAATATAATTCAACACGTATATCAGTTACCCTCCTCAGTTGGGCAGGCCTGGTCCGCTGCAGTGCCTGACAATCTCTATAAAATAATAACAGTGAGATATTTAGCATACAGAAAAGAAAGTGTAAGTCCCTAAACTGAAGGCAGCCAGCTTTCCACCCGGGCCCAGGCCTACGCCGCCGAGGAAGAGGAGCGCAAGACACAAACAATAAAATGATTATATTGCCATACACTGCACATGAAGAAAATGAACAAGAAAATACAAAAAAACACCATAGGACAGTGGCTGGCCTGGGGCCTCATTTATAAACGGTGCGTATGTAACAGTGTAAATAATGAATGTTTGTTTTATTAAATCCTGTTAAACTGGGACTACAGCCATAGTTTTGTCATTTTATTTTATTTTGAAAAGCCGCAGCCGGAAGCTAGTGTTGCGCTGAATGTGGTGCATTTTGGGAATCCGTCAGTGTTAGAGGATTCTTAGCTTTGGGTGAGTTGTTGCTCTGTTCACTCAGTTATAAATATAATAATAATTGTGATCTACGTGTACTATTCTGTGTTTAATCTATCTGCATTTATTGGTTATATTTTATGTTTAGCTAAATGTCTTTAGATTCCATAGTGTATCACTTTTTAAAAGAATTGTACATAAACTGAGAGTGAGCCGTTTTCCAGCTAACTAGCTAGCCGCTAACGTTGTGGAGGAGTGCATGTGGCATTTACGTCACTGATGTGAAACTTTCCTTTGTAGAGCAACATCTCACTGTACTGTGGCTAAACTGTGGATCTGTGTGTTTATTCCATGGTTTGCAGGTATGTTTATTTTGAGCTGTTAAATGTTTTATTGAATACTGTTCATCTAAGTCATTTGAATAATCTTTATTGTCACAATTACAAACTAAATTGTTTTATGTTTGTAATAAATGTTATTGGGTTTCTTTATATTTGTATTTAGAATCCTTTTTCTCTAAACAAATGATACCACTATACGATCACTGTAAAAGTGTTAGAGGATTCTTAGCTTTGGAGCAACACCTCACTGTACTGTGGCTAAACTGTGGATCTGTGTGTCTATTCCATGGTTTGCAGAATAAAAGCTGATTGATATCTCAAACTGACTCTGGTGAAGTACAAGAAAGCAACAGCAAAGCAGGACCCAAGTGTCACACGCACGCACAAAAGATGGCGTACGCCAGTTTCTACGCACTGTTTGCGATTTATAAAAAACTAACTTGACGGGAAAATGTGCGGTCCTCCACGCACACTGACCCATGCGTACGCACTAAGCACAAAAACCGGAGAGACGAGAAACTGTGACACCGTTGGCAGAAGGAAGAATGGAGAGAAATATGTGGAAATAATACCATAAATAAAATGTTACCTCTCATTTATCATATATGAAGAATTCATTTTAACAAATTGATTAAAGCCAATCTTAAAAGGATTTAACAAACGCCTGTTTGAGACTCCTCAGTGCACACAAAAACATAACATGTATTCTCATAAATGATGCGGTAAGCAGAAGGACAGAATTACTTTAAACTGCCGCCGTTTTGCATTTCTATAGGTTGTAGATACGAGCATGGTTTTATATACTATCATGTTTTATGCCATTCGCCAAGACTTGATAAGTCGCTCGTAGAACACAGGAGGTATGGAAACTAAGAACACCATATGTGGTCAATTGTACAGCTAAAATAACACAACACATTAGTTGTATTTCCTTTAACTGCTGGATTATGGATATATAGTTGCTGATCGACAGCTGGAACACAAACCACCAAATACAAAGAAATAATTCAGATCCAGTCGTCATGACTCCACTCCGGAGGGATTCCCGGATCATTTCTTACAGTTTCTCATCAAGGGGGGGGGGTGTCTCCTGTCCCCGGTACAAACACACTGCCTGAGGAAGGCTGTTCAGTCGTCATGTCCTGCGATCTTCTTCATGCAGTCAGTCAGAATGAATGAATGAATGGGCGTTTCTTTGACTATTTATAGGCAAATATGGGCGTTACGTGAAGCCCGCAAAAGCTGCGCCACATTTCGAGTTGATTGGGATTTATAAAAGGGAAACCGGCGTAGCACATCCTGTGCCGGTACGCAGTCTTTTATGAATCGGAAAGTGTCGGTACGTATTTATTTGCTTTGTCCTACGTAAGCAACCTTCCCACGTCAATCCTACGCAAGGCTTTATAAACGAGGCCCCAGGTCCTTTTGAAAAGGAAACAAACATAACATGTTAGTTGCCAGCCTCATTCACCAACTCAATATAAAATTAAAGAGTTAAAAACAAGGCATACTTTCACAGAGTTATTTTCCAACTCAGCTCAATCCTGCCGGGGAAATGGTTGCTTAAAACACAATTAAAAACGTCTGTTTAAAACGCCATTTAAAAGCAAATTGCTCGTAACGGACCCGGTCTCGTGCCTGTCGGGAGAGTTTCCCTCCGTCAACGTTAAAATCACGTCTTGCACTCGCCCTAATAAAACCCAAACTAAATGAGCCACTTGCATAAGTTAATTTAAAAGACCATAAAACCACCTTAAAACTGTTATTCCTACCTTTGTGAGAGGGAGAAGACCAGTGACCGTGCAGCCAAGAGAGAGACTTTCTTGAACTGACGGCAAACTTTTTATGACTTCCTGTTTACCCGGTCAACGGTCATGTGACCGCATCAGGTGACACCGTCAGGTGACAATGACGTCAGATTCCCACACCAGCATGGAGGTTTAAAGCGCCCAGATTTTCAGCGTTATTATTGGGCTGCTCAGTGCAGGACATTATGGATCTGGCAGACAGAACTAGCTAACCCTCCTGCTTGGAAACATTTAGAGCAGTGCCATTCATTAGACGTGCCGCTGGCCGGCATCCCTTTTATTCGGTCGTTCCATACTCTGAAGAATGGTACTGATAATCCTATTATTAATCAAACAGCTAGAATCTGGTCTGATATAATCTCAATAGTGTTATCGTACTTCACAGCAATACTCCCTTCCATACCAACCCTGCTTTGCCAGGGGCACTTAGAGATGGGATAACCGAAATGTGGCACACCCAGGGAATCAAAACATTTGGGGATCTCTACGGGAATAACTTACTTATGACCGTTGGACAGCTGTGTAGTTCCTTCAACCTCCCAACTACTAATTTCTTCAAATATTTGCAAGTCAGACACTTTTTAAGCACACTTCATGGGGGAAACTCCACTCCCTTAAAGTCTCTCCCAATTGACAATGTTCTAAAAGGAGTTAAACACCCCAGAGGTATACTTTCCTTGACATATAACCGCATTCTGGCCCTTACAGAGGTTAAACCCCTGAATTCTAGGACCAAGTGGGAGCAAGACCTGAGTTGTACCTTTGGAGACTTCAAATGGGAGTCATTATGTGAGGAGGCCCTCACTTTCTCATATGTTACGGCCACAGCCTCTACTCCGCTGTAGTGGCTCGCGCTGAGACCCGCAACATGAAAGACACACGCAACAACCAGCACTTAGTAACTATTATTTATTATTATGGAGCCGTTTTCTACACAGGCTAAACAAGAAAAGAAAAAGGTCTGGAGGACTGGCCAAAAAGAACAAAAAGAAGGAGGGAGCCCGAGCCAGCCACACCAGGGGCCGTAGGACCCAGAGCTTCCCCCCCTACCCAAAAGTCTAGCGTAAACCCTATGGGAACAAAATAAAGCCGCGAAACTGGACTATCAGGTCCTCCAGGCTAAACATAAACAAAAATCTACAACACACACACAATAGCTCAAGCCTCGCTACTCAACAAAAGGGGTCTTTAAAGGAGAGTGTCTCCTGGCGTCAGGAAAGGCGAGAGAATTTGGAACACCTGGGCAGAGGCGGAGCCAGGGGCAGACCAGGTGCACCTGCGCAGCAGGGAGACCGAAAGACAACAAGGAGGGGAGCACGTAACACATACAACAGCTGACATAAACTTTTGCAGTTTAAAATTATTCACAGAACCTACTTTACACCAGAAAGACTTCATAGGATAAATCAATCAATTTCAGATATTTGCCCTAGATGTACTACAGAGACAGGTAGCCTAATTCACATGTTCTGGGATTGTAATAAATTAAAGCACTACTGGGGGTCAATATGGGAGATTCTTAAAGAGATTTCTGGGTTTGAGATTCCTTGTACACCTAAATGAATCCTGTTAGGCTATTTCTGACATCCCTTCACACAAAAAGAATAAGGCGTGCCTAATCAAACTGGCCATGATTGCTGGCCACAAATGTATTGCTCTATTATGGAAGAGTGCAGAACCCCCCCCCCCATAGCCATGTGGCTCAAAGAAATCTCCTCCTAGATGATGTCAGAAAAAATTATGTTTAATCTTAAAAGAAAACCACATCTCTTTGATAAGTGCTGGTCTGGCTTTAGGAATTATATAGAAAACATCCAACAACCTATTGTAGGCTGAAGAAATGCTATGACAAATACACATGCATTTGCTGAAGCAAGTTGTTGAATCTTTCTTTCTCCTTTTTTGACGATTACTGCACAGTGTGGCCCCGGTCCTGTAGGGGTGGGAGGGACTGGTCTTAGGGGTTTTCTGTTTCATGTCATTATGTATTTGGTTTATTTTTGTCAATGCTATTACTGTAATGGTCTTGTTATGTTATTAGGGCCTGAGCACGAAGTGTGCGAAGACCTATTGTTATTCGTATAATTCATGTTATGATTCCTGTGTGCTTTAAAACCTGTTTTTGAGGGCTTTACGAGGCCATTCAAGCAGCGAAATTTTGAACGGACGGCAGGACTGGTGAAAAATTGACATTCTGGAGTCCATGGGTTCAAAATTGCCACCATGCTCGCTAGCGCCACCTATATGTAAATCATTTTAGAAAAATGTACATAGCCGCACCGTAAGTCCCATGGACCTGAAATTTTGCCCACTTATCCGGGTGGACCTGCTCTACATAAAGTCCTCTTGAACCCCTAAGCTCCGCCTACTTTTATTTTATTTTAATTAGCATAATCTTAAAAACAGTGAAATATTATCCTAAATTTCACTTTTTGGTTTATCAACACCAATCTTAGTATACAGCATCGGTGGAGGGTCAGACCAGGGTTCCTGCAGGTTTCGCCAACTCAAATTTAAGACTTTTTAAGACCTTTTTAAGACCACTTTGAATAGAATTTAAGACCTATTTCACGGCAAGAAAGTATGAAGGAAAATTGCTATGAAAGAAGAAATACGTCCCATAATTACTTACAAAGTAAATGTATTCATGTTCAACATAAGAACGATGACTGAACATAACAGCATACAGTACAGAACTGTGTTAGCGTGTTAGACAAAAAGTGTGTGTGTGTGTGTGTGTCTCTGTGTGTGTGTGTGTATGTGTGTGTCTCTGTGTGTGTGTGTGTGTGTGTGTGTTAGAGCTGTGCAATTAATCGTATTTTAATCGTAATTACGATTTTGGCCTGCCACAAATTACGAAAACATAATCGAAAAAAACGATTATTTAGCTTTGCTAGGTTGTGACAGTGCACTGCAACATATTTGATCTAATTCATTTTAGTCTAATTTGTTTGTATGTATCATATTTATATATGTTTAGTAGCTTGTGGAAGTGCGCTCCAAAATATTTGTTGATCTTGTTTATTGGTATTTATTATTTTGATATTATTTATTTAAATGTATCATTTATTTAATTTATTTTTGTATTGGTTTTTCAGTTGAATTATACGTTCAGGGTACTCAACAGTTACAAAGATAGAGTTCAAATTATTATTTGTTTTAAAGTTCAATAAATGGATGTTTTCAAAGTCAATGAATAATCGTATTTAATAATCGTGATATCAATTATTGACCAAAATAATCCTGATTATGATTTTTGCCATAATCGAGCAGCCCTAGTGTGTGTGTGTCTCTGTGTATGTGTGTGTGTGTCTCTGTGTGTGTGTGTGTGTCTCTGTGTGTGTCTCTGTGTGTGTGTGTCTCTGTGTGTGTGTGTCTCTGTGTGTGTGTGTGTGTGTGTGTGTGTGTGTGTGTGTGTGTGTGTGTGTGTGTGTGTGTGTGTGTGTGTGTGTGTGTGTGTGGTGTGTGTGTGTGAGAGTGTGAGAGAGTGACAAGAGCTATATTCAGAGCTCTGCTGCCTTGGCTACAATCTGTCATCGTTGCTGTTGTATGATTGGTGTTCAGCTACGGTATTTAGCGTCTACAGCACCTCCGCTTTTAGGGTTGACGTGGACCCAAACGTCGCCCGGAGGTCCCCCGGTGTTGTTGCCGGAGCTGCTGCACTAGCTAACGGCAAAACAAACGCTAATTTATTTTGCAAAAGGTGCAGCGGGCTTCAAACACGTTCCCTCCACTGGTTTCAACCAAGCACTAAATTCGATGTTTTCCAACCAAATACGGTTGAACTTACACTTCCCTATATTTATTTGTAAGTAGATTCGAAGATACATGAGTTTCTGACTGCCGCTAGCTGAAGCTTGGTTGCTAGGTTACTAGCTAGGTGTTCTCCGATAAGGGGCCGGGGGAACAAAGTTAGTGATTACTGGTTCCATGTTGATTTATTTCAATACAAATTGTTGGGGGGAACGGAAAGGCTCTTACCGTACTGGTTACTTTGCAACCCGGACATTTCCCCCAAAACACATTTAGACGCGATCGCTACACAGAAGTACCTTTCAAATCCGATCATTTTTAAGACCTTCTAAATCATATTTAAGACCTTTCTTATTTTTTTTGTCATATTTAAGACCTTTTTAAGGCCTTCAATTGAGATTATCAAATTTAAGACTTTTTAAGACCCCGCGGGAACCCTGTCAGACACATTACAGTAGGAAATAAGCATGTTCAGGTAATAAATATGGCCGCCATTAATGCAAACGTATTAGCGAAAAGGTGTGGCTTAGAAAGAAATGCTCATAACTCATCAACAATGTATCCATTCACCACAGATTTGGATAGGTTCAGTCTGTGTTGGGGAATAGGCACACCAAAGCATTTTCATTTCGACTATAGGGGGCCCCAAAAACACTGCAAATGTCTAACTCAAGAACGGATGGACGAAATAATTGGTTTTTTTTATAGACATACTCTGGGGGTGAGTATGAATTGAGATTCAAAGTGTCGCAACGAATGACGAACGCGGGCGTGGCATATACAATTTATTTTAATTGCGATGTGCTAAAATGAGCTACGGACGCGAAACTTGGAACACACGTCACAGCCCACAAACTCTTCGCGACTGTACAAAAACATTGTGCGTTTTAGCTAAAACGGCTCAGTAGCGCCCCCTGTTGTGCGATAGTCACATAGTTTCTTTGAGCTACCCGAATCATGGCACAGATTTTCCTCATGGCATTGCGTACATTTTTCAAGATGGCTTCCATTAGCACCGCCCCCCATTAAGTCGGCCATTTTGAAAAAATTGCGTTTTCAGCACATTTTCGGCGACTCCTCCTAGGGAATGTTCGGAAAAATTCCAATCCAAGACAAGTTCAGCCCATATCCAATGTGATGCTAAATTGCAAAGGAATAGTCGATCGCTAAAATGGGGTGCTCGTAAGCTAACGGTGAATTTACCATTTTTGACGATTTAAATGTCAAAAATTCACTAACATGAGCTTTGGACGCAAAACTTGGGACACACTTCCAGCCCACGACCTTTTCGAGAATGTAAAAAAAAAAACGTAATCTTTTGTTAAAACGGCCCCCTATTGTGTGGAAGTTACATATAGTTTCTCCAAACTTCACGAATCTTGGCAGAGACATTCCTCATGGAATTGCAGACATATTTTCATGAAAAACGTAGGAAAACCTCTCCTAGGTTGAAAAAAAAAAAAATTAAGACAAACTATTAAACAAAATGCCTCTTGAGGGCATGAAGAGACAAGAAGTCCACCTAGCTCCCAATTGATTCCCATGTTAAAAACATCCGGATCTTTCTTCAGAGCAGAGAGAAGTACACTTTAGACAAACTGCTCCCATCTCCACATTTTACACACAAAACCAACAAAACAAATATATATCAGTTCATTGGGGTTCCCTGATGCTCACGGTCTGGTCATTTTTTTATAGGAGCCATAGTTTTTGAACAGGTGGCAAAATTGTCAGATATGATCCTCAATGCATTCTTAATGGGACTCAGTGCTGCAGTTGGTAAATCGTCATAAGTCGTCACCATGGTAACCTTTGATCTCTGGGTTTACACACACAGGTGTTTGTAAACTTTCATTCACTACTACTTACATTTCATATCTTTATTTAACTCCCTCAGCCTACTTTCAGCTGCAGGAACCATTCAAATATCAAACCATTCAGCCTTTTCAGCACATGATGGGAAACTTTCTACTTTTTCAAAAGATGTTGTACTTTTAAAACATTCA